>RJWM01016740.1:0-44742 GCA_004363535.1 Dasyprocta punctata
GAGGTAAAAATCGCCTATTGCAAGCGCTATAGAGGTGAGGCTGCGCGGGAAGGGGAGCCCCATCTCCTCTCTTTCCTTTAAAAAATGAGCATAGCCTTCCATGTTCAGCAAAAAGTCTGCACACGTCACTGTAAACAGCCGGCTCCAACAATTCACTTTCCTCTCCCCTCCAAAGGACAAGGCCATGCCTTTTTATTTTGTTTTGTAATCTGCACACAAAGCATTCAGGGTAATCCCTTCCTCCCACTGGGAAAGTCTCCCTGCACACAGGAGGACACCTACAGTCTCTGCAAACCCCGGTGCGGCTCTCTCACTGTCTGGCCCAAGGAGCAGAGGTTGCTTTACGGGTGTCCCGGCTCAGTTAATTGAAGTTCTGCCTCTTTCCTGCTAAACTTTCTCCCCAGCCTGCCTCTGCCAGCCCCCTCGTCTGATTACATCTAGTAATTCTCCACTGAATGAACGTCACTTACAATAGTGGGGAGCTCTGCGCTCGCCGCTGCTTCACGCTCCATTTGTCCTCCATTCTCCCTTTAAAGTACTCGTGTAATATTAATAGTCATGAATATCAATTATTATGAGGCGGTGTAGGCAAGCGGAGGGAGGAAGGGGCGCCCAAGCAGTCTGAGCCCAGCTTCGGGTGGAAGAGGACTGTATCTGGAGCCCCGAAGAACGACTGAAGAAAAGAGGCCAAAAAGACACCAAGAGATAGATGAACAGTTCTGTCTGTGTGTGACAGGCATCGCCAATCTTGTTGAAGGGGGGTATTTTTTTTTTTTTGATGGCTTGTCCTGGAAACACCTCAAGCTCGGTTCCTGTGTCCAGCTCTCTTCTCTGCTGGACTCCTTGAATTTTTTTAAATCATTGTTTGATTTTGAGCAGTAACCAGGCTTTTTTTTCCAGATGTTAGTCCACACCTATTCATCCATGGTGAGTTTGGATTCGCATTGTACCAGAATTGCATGCCCTCTCTTCTCACTGTCTCTCTGTCTCTGCATCTCTCTGTGTGTGTCTCACTCTGTCTCTCGGTCTTTCTTTGAGCGCCCTTGGCTTGGTAATTTAGCACCATAATTGGACGAGGCTGCAGCTGCTTCTCTCTGTATTGTGTGTTCTCCGTCTGAGCTCCATGAGTCAGCTGGGAGAGGGGGGAGGCTGAACTGAAAAACTTTGTACTTGTCATTGCAGTTTGGAAATTTAGGTGACTATTTCGGCAGAAAGCACCATGGAGACTTTACCATGGCACTTCCACAGAGGAGAGGGAGAAACTAAAAGTGCCCCCAATGCACACCTCCCCCTTCTCCTCCTTTCACTTGGTCACACTCCAGAAAGGACCAACAATAAGTTGTCTGGGGCTTTTCCCCCTCCCAACTTCAGGTCCTTCATTTTCACACCCTGAAGTATAATAGCATTTGGTACAGAAAAGCAAGCTTAGAAATAACTCCTGCAAACCACAACTCATTGTAACATGGACTTGGGATATGATTTTGAAACAGATTCATTTCAATCAAACACTATTTAAGTTACTTGATTTTTTTCTGGGGAGAGAGGGGTGATTGAGAACTCAAATCAGGCAGCTTCCTTGGAGCTCCTAAGATCACCAGGCTAGGCAAGGAGCTCCTGATCAGCTAGCTGCATTTCTAGTGAATGCACGGGTTGGTTTTTAACAAGGGACTGCAGCACAGCACACACTGAAGTTTTATTTGTTGTGCTTTAGATCCCTGGAAGAGTTAGGGGAAAAGAGCTAAAACATGCATAAGAGCAAACAGCATAAGTAAGGCTCCTGAGGCATTTGGTATCTGGTCCACACACAAAGTTCCTTTGCCTTTGCCCATTTTTGCTTGCTTTGTACTCCCCAAAGGAGGCTCAGTTCCGTGGGTGATGGTCCTTTTTTCTCCCCAAAGCCTTCCATTTGGATTTCCTGAAATCATGTGGCCCTGAGTCAGTCTGGGGTCTAAGTTTTAGAGTCTTTCTTCCCCTGTCCTGGGAAGGGTGTAAGTAAGCTGGGCTTCTCCATATCTCTCTCTCTCTCTCTCTCTCTCTCTCTCCTCTCTCTCTCTCTCTCTCTCTCTCTCTCTCTCTCTCTCTCTCTCTCTCTCTCTCTCTCTCTCCTTCCTCTATCTCCTTCTCTCTTCTCCCAGGACCGGCACGATGGCGTCCCGAGTCACAGCTCAAGGCTCTCTCAGCTGGGCTCGGTGTCCCAAGGACCCTACTCGAGCGCCCCGCCGCTGTCCCACACCCCGTCATCGGACTTCCAGCCGCCCTATTTCCCGCCCCCCTACCAGCCGCTCCCCTACCACCAGAGCCAAGACCCCTACTCACACGTCAACGACCCCTACTCCCTGAATCCACTGCATCAACCCCAGCAGCACCCCTGGGGGCAACGGCAGCGGCAAGAAGTGGGCTCGGAAGCCGGCTCTCTGCTTCCCCAACCTCGGGCAGCCTTGCCCCAGCTCTCAGGCCTCGACCCCCGGAGGGACTACCACTCGGTCCGCCGGCCCGACGTGCTGCTACATTCGGCGCACCACGGCCTGGACGCAGGCATGGGCGACAGCCTCTCCTTGCACGGCCTTGGCCACCCCGGCATGGAAGATGTCCAGGTAACCATAAATTAAAAAGAGGATAACCGAGGAATGATCCCTCAGGGTTGGGGAAAGGCAGCTTTGCCTCCTTGGAGAAAAGTTGTTCTCATCTTTTCGGACAGGACCAGTGGGACAGGACTTACATGTTTATCTTTAAGTATATCATGGGTCTGCAGTGGTGATTTCTGGAGGTCCAATTGTGAAAGCCAGAAACAGTAAAATTAAATCATGAAGGAGAAAAATAAGAAATGTTTGATACTTTACGATCACTAGAATCAAGACTAGTGTTTTTTATCCTGCCTCAGCTACCTACTCCTATTCTCTATTACTTTGTGTTACCAGGTTTAGTAACCTCCAACGTGCAAACACGTACAGATACACACATACACCCACACCCATCGCACAGGGGTTAGCTCTACCGATTGGCAGGTGAAGTCCTGGCTGTGTGGAGACCAGGACTCTCCACCAAGGCACAAGGGCCTCTGTGTACTCCAGTGGTTCCTGCCAGATTTGCTAGATTTTGCTAAGCGTGACTATGCACACTGCAAGAAAGTGGTGAGCTATGTTTGTTTGTCTTGCTCTTAATGTCCCACTCACCAAAGAGCCTTTCCAAGACAGTCACTACCTGAAAATGGAATATTTGTAAGGGACAGAGCTAGAAGGCCACAATTCAGTTTGTGAGTCCATGAGAACAGATACCATTTTGAAATTCTTTTCACTTTTTGGATTGAATGATGGTGGAGTAATATTCTGCACCTTCCCTCTTCAGTCCAGCCCTCCTCCCATCAATACTCTCTCCATTGCCACCAGCCCAGTTGAAGAGGCATCACGTGTTTATTTCTTAAAACAAAAGGCTCAAAACACTCCCCATACCCACCCACTATCCCATCTGCAATCTACACAATGGAGCCTGATTTGGTTGAGAATAGTTGGTTAAATTAAACAAAGGAGCATCAAAGAAATGACTCCTAAAAACTGTTTGGGTGATTCTGAGTAGGTCTCTTTTCTCCTCTAATTTAAATAGTTCCCAGAAAAAGATACATATGCTTGAATGGCATTTCACTGACACTTCGATCTCACTGGCACAGTTGTATATATCATGCATCATTGTAGACATACTTGTGAAGTATAGAAAAATCAAATGGTAAAAGGATATACAAATCATTCTTTACCTTGCTGAAAAGAAAATACATTTTTAAACATTTAAAATGTAATGACAGAGTCAAATACTGTCTCTGTGTGGTCTAGGAGCCATTTATTGTTTTAAAAGAAGTTCCCTTGGTTATTATTTTTAAAAAGAATGAAATCACCTGATTTGTGGCTGGATTTACCCATAGTAATGAGTGATGGTTTTGTTGTTTCAACTGAGATTGTCCCTGTTTGGAGATATTGCTCATTTCAAAACATCATATGAGAAAGGAGAATATTAAATAGTTTTCCTAATGCAGTGGGGGTAATATGTGTCTCAAGGGAAAAGTTTTTAAATTAACCTTTCTGAGTATGGTTCAAAGTGCTGGATAATGAAAGTGGATCAGCTCATCACCATTACTGTTGGTGTGGCTAACACTGGCCTTGTCACCACTACCCTGTATGCTGGCCAAGGGGCTCAGACAATTGAATTCAGAAATTCTTCCCTCCAAAGAGGGAGTAGATTGCTTTGGGTTCAGTTATTGTTTTTGTTTTGTTTTGTTTTGTTTTGTTTTTTGTTTGTTTGTTTTTCTAATGACAGAATTGTCAGGACATTTACTGTTACCAAAATGTCAGAGAGGATTTAGAAAGTGTAAGCAGCGAACAGAGGCTGAGTTCCTGCTGTCTAGTACTGTCTAGTATAGAGGCTACAGAGGTGGAGAGAGCAGCAGAGGAAAGTAGCAGGGCATGGCCTCCTCACATCTCCTGCCCATCCAATTCCTTCCCTGTTCCTCCTCCAGCTTTATCCCAGCCCATGGCCTGGCGAGGTGGGGAGGCTTGTGGGACCTCAGCAGACCCTCAGTGCAAAGGGCTGTAAGAGATGCACCCGGTGCTTGTCCTAGGAGGGAAAGAACTGGGGCAGGTAAGGTCCCTGTCTCCCTCTTGATGACAAACTTCCTGAGGCCAGGATGAGGTTGATAGGATACAGGGAAAGTGACAAAGAGGGGAGAACGTATATGTAGGACCAGACGCCCAAATCGAGACTGATTCGCCTGCTCTGTCTGTTTAGAAAATCCACTTCCAAGTTAGGAATCTGGAATGCAGGGGCTAAAGTTACACAAGCTGGTTGGGGGTTTTGACATTCCCTGCAGCGAGGGTTCAAACGGGTTGGCTGCACCTGTCCAGTCATTAAAAGGGACAGGAGAGTTGGCCTGGACCTCAAAGGCACTTGTTCAGTCTCCTGGGTCTGGTGTGTGTTCCGAATACTCACAGCCACAGACCAGTCAGCCCCTGAGGGCGCTGCCCAGGCTGGTGGGTCAAGGGTTGGGGGCGACCCAGAGGCTCACATGCAGGGCCACCACCACGCGAGAGAAGAGGAGAGCTAATTAACCAAATGCTTCTAATATTTTTTAAATGAAACCATAAAACCCTGTCAATTTCTATTTCAATTTACTCACAGGGGCTATTAAACTAGGAAATCGCTGTTTGGGTTTCTGGTATGGTACATTTCACCCATTGTGTGTGTGTGTGTGTGTGTGTGTGTGTGTGTGTGTGGTGGTGGTGGTGGTGGTGGTGGTGGTGGTGGTGGTGATGGTGGTGGGTTGAGGGGCAGTGTTTAAAACTAAGAAAAATGGTCTACAAAAAAAGCAGGGAAAGCAAGTGCGATGACACCTAGTTCAGGATTTGTTTAGTGGCCCTGTCTACCACTCCTTCCACCCATCTTTGCTATCTAACTTCTCATTCCCACTACCACCCAGGAACGTAAACCTATAAATATGTTAAGTCAATCTCCTCCAAACGCGCGCGCGTGCGCATACACACACACACTCACACTCACACTCAAACACACCCTTGTGTCTTAAAGCAACCCCTAGTATCACTTTTAACTAAAGAAGTCTAGTAATTACGAGTCTGAGTTGTTTTTCTGCGCTTCCGCATGCAGTCCTAATTAAATCTTTACGATCCTCCCTGTGACGATTAAGCGCCAGCATGCTGCGTGAATATCCTGTACAAAAACCCAGCAGGCGGCCGTAATTAGATAGAAAATCAGACAAGAGCCTTCTCATTAACTACCACAACTACCCCACGTCGCTGATGAGGCGTGTACACATATTTACGTACCAACGTGCGGGTGAGGTGTGGGCCCCGGCCGCCGGGCGCGCCAGGTCCGCGGTTCCGCGTGGGCCCCGCCGCTGCGGCCCGGAAGGGGCGAAGCGGGGACGTGCGGCGTGAGCGTGGCCTGGCGCCCCGGGGAGTTAGGGACGAGTTCTAGGAAATATTTTTTGAAACATCTTTTGCCTATTTCTTCAGATGTGCGCGGCATGTTGCTACCCAGAAAACAGTTCTCACCAAGAGATAATTATCCTCACCTTTCTGAGAGGAGAGGAAGTGACTGCTAAAAGGAAACAAACTAGCGCTTTCCCTTGTGCAGTAGATCAGCCCGCGTCCCCAGCTCGGCTGGTGTGGGGACGGCGCTGTTTGGGGAGGGGTGGCTGCACATCCTGTCTGGGCTGCGGCACGAGTGGGTGGGCGGTTCTGTGAACCGGCCCTGCACCCTTCAGCCCGGTTCCTCTGTACTGCTCCCTAGCGAGGGCGTCAAATGGGTCAAACGTGAGTTCCTAAGGGTCGAGTAAAGCCATCCGTATTTCAGAAACACCTAGCACTTACTCTCACTGGGGTGGAGGCGGGGAAGCTGCTTTTGGACACCCTGGGGTACAGGGCCGGGAGAACTCTGTTCAAGTACAGCGGACAGTATAAACCCCCCACAGCTATTTGCCCTCATAAGTGCTGCCAAGGCTCAGAGTTCAAACCTTCCCTCTCGGGATGACACTGTGGCACAGAAGACACAGGTTCCCCGTGCGGACTGGGAGCATCCGGGATGTTGTTGTTGTTGTTGTTGTTGTTGTTGTTGTTGTTGTCGTGTGTGTGTCTGTGTCTGTACTCGCTGCCTTCCAAACAGGTGCGCTCCTTGCAGGGAAGCAGCATCAGCAGGGCTGGGAGGGGGAGCTCTCCAGGCGGCTCCTCCATAGATCGTGGCTGTGCAGCTCGCAGCCCCGAGTCCCCGGGTCCCCGGGAGCGTGCACAGACCGCAGTGGGTGCGCGGTCTGGAGCCTTGCAAACGTCTCTACGCGTTGCTGCTTGCATTCCATTCCAAATTGCTCAGGCTTTAATTAAAATCCCATAATGTAAACTGTTATGTATTTGTAAAATGGCTCTGGGGTTAAGATGGACCGGGATAGAATGGAAAACAAAAATTGGTCTTAACTAATATAGGCGAAAATCTTTCAGCTGTTGCCAAACTTTCACGATTCATAAAAGTAAATAACTTAAAAGCTTATATGTCTATGTAATATTGATGTTTTATATAATAACTGACCAATATTGAATCCCAGATGTCTCTCATAGTTTCCTTTTCCCCTTTCTTCCACTGGAAGAATTTATAATTTGGGTGAATTTCATTTCTGTGTCGATTTGGAGATAATAATGATAATAATAAAACCTCTCTTTGTGAATTAATATAAATGGAAATAACAGAAACTCCGGTATAGGATGACATGATTTATGTGTGCAATTCTTTAATATCCAGTCAATTTGAATAGTGATGTTTTTATATTCGCAGTCAGTTGAAGATGCCAATAACAGCGGCATGAATCTATTGGACCAGTCTGTCATTAAAAAAGGTATGGATTTTTCCTCCCAAAAGTAAGCAAAGTTTTCCTGTGCTTTGATGTCTTTATGATGAGCTTTCACTTTTGGGGAACTTGATATTTATAAATATTTGTTTACAACCCTAGTGCGGTGGCTGTCAGACTAAGGTAAAGGGACCTGGGGTAATAGAGAGTGAAAACCCGCAGTCAGAAACCCAGATGAGAGAAAAGGAAGGACAGAGGCGATTGACATTTTCCCTATAATACATCTGGTAGCCATTCTAGGTGCATCTTAAATGAACTATCATCATGTGTGGAATTAGTTGGGAAACACTGGTTTCAAAAATGTGTCACAATTATTGCATTGATAACTGAACTATTCTGAGCTAAAGAATGTCGTTGCAATAGCTTCGATTTTCCTTGTTTTTGTTTTGATTTTTGGTAGTAATTTTGTTTCCAGTTCTCTGTTTGTGAGTTGTTTCTTTTTATTATTTGTAATTGAGCCAAATGTGTTGCTAAATATGTGCATCCTGAGAAGCTGAGACAGCCTATGCACATATCTAAATCTTCCTACATACACACTCATGATTTAGTGTGACTGTGGAATCACCCCATACTGTTAAAGGGCATGTGATATTAACAAATGTTTGCAGTCTCTTGTACAGCTGTAAGCAAAATAATTAACTAATTAAACTAATTAAATGTAATTACAATAACTCATTTCAGGCATATTGCAGCTGCTTATTTTTTTCTCTTCTTCTCTGACAGTCACTGAGAGAATGCCTGGCGATTAGTGTGGCTGCCAAAAGGCCTGAATGTCACTCACATGCCACAAATTTAGGAGTCTGAATGTGTAAACACTGCAATCTTTAATTATCACAGGAACTGGTGTTTGAAAACACAGTTTTAACTACTGTAACCCTTTCTTCTGGATGCTAGAGAAAGCCTCTCACTATGTTTGCTGTCGACAATACCCCAGCTTCGGTCATTTATGATTTGCTTGAGCCACTTCACATGGACAAAAATAATTAAAAGGAAAAGAAAAAAGTGCTTTGGAAAGCAATCCATCCAGATTCAAATTGGAGTAAAAGGATTGCAGTACAACAGAAGGGTTGGATATTCTAAATTTTCTTGTTTTATGAAGGCATGAGGAGTAGCTTTGAGAGGTGGGCAGGCTGAGCAGTACTTGAGATGATGCAGTTCGGCTTCAGAGTGAATGTATTGAAAAATAATGAGATTTGGAGAAAATTATTTATTTTAAATATTGCTCTGAACATTTCTC
Source organism: Dasyprocta punctata (assembly GCA_004363535.1). Taxonomy (NCBI): domain Eukaryota; kingdom Metazoa; phylum Chordata; class Mammalia; order Rodentia; family Dasyproctidae; genus Dasyprocta; species Dasyprocta punctata. The sequence goes on from RJWM01016740.1 coordinate 8,634, forward strand.
CGTCTCACCTTTAGACAGAGTACCATCTCAGGTTTTCAATCCCAACTTTTGGGTTTGCTAAGTAAGGCATTCACGTGCTGAAACCTGGATCTGTGCTGACAGCTCACTTTCACTGTTTCCTCTTGGGTCCTCTCTTTTGGTTAATTGCTGGTTGATTTGAGTGAGGTGAGGGAGGAGCTTCTCCAGTGCTTTTTTGTTTTGTTTCGTTTTAGTTCCCTCTCCTTTCAATGGAAAGCTCACACCACTTAGCTCAGGGCTTGTATCCTAGCAACATCATTTGGGGCTGGCAGTGGGACATGCCCAACAGATAACCAATCAGAAATGTTATTAATAGTCAGGCCAGTAAAATATTAGAAACTTAACATCCCTAGCAAAATGAAGCTGAAAATATTCTTAGATGTAGGACAATTTGGTTGCAGGACTTTCATATGTTTGTCAGCAAAAAGATGAATATTTACATAATAAATATTTAATATACAGTTATCCGTGGGAATAAAAACTGGAGAATAATGACTAAAGTTGAAAGTTCTGTTTTTGGAAATGCTGGAGTAATTTTCACATCCCCAAAACCTTTTCAGAAAAGTATATAGTTTAAAATATCTAGCACCCCTGTCACTTTAATTGATTCAGGGGACATGGTATGAATACGAATGTTAGGTCAATTCCATTATTTGATATTTGCTTTATTACATGAAGAAAAGATCCTAATATATTTTTTATCTTTATAGAGCCTTAGGCAAAAATGAGAATAAGTACTTGATTTATTCTTTCTAACTCACCAGGAACAACTTTAAAAAAAAAAAAAAAGCTATGGGTTCACTTGCCTCTTCCCGGTGCCTGGGTATCCCATCTTTGCCAATGGCCCTCCCCATGAGGGATGTCTCTATGAAATTAATTTTGTAAAAGAGGTGAGAATGTTTTCTAAATTTCAACAACTGGCATGGAACTTAGTTGCTTAATTTATTTTCTAATGGGCTTTTAGACAGATTTTTTAAAAAATTCTGCCTCATTAATAAAAGGCCAGCAATTGGTCAAGGTTTGAATGTCTATCTCTGTTTCTATGTTTATGAAGCCAGAAGACTTGGAGACTTGGGCATAAAGGATCGAGCTCTCATTCTCTCTCTTTCTCTCTCTCTGTCTCTCTCATTATGGAAAGGCCCCTCCTAAAACTCAACTAGTCTAATTTTTCACCCGTGTTGATATCACCCCATAGATTACATGCTCCTTCTCATGTTATGTTTGCTATCTGGGCTTAGCTGACATTTCTGAAGTAATTTAGTTAAGAGGAAATGAGTTGTTCCCAGTAGAGAGAGCAAACGAGTGGAGTGAAGGTAGCCAGCGTGATAAATGGCTCTTTCATTTGAAGATCTCCAGAGCTCGTTTACGGCTAATTTTCTGTATTGGCCCCCTTTGAGCTATTAATGCAATCGGCAGGGACCGTGGCCCCTGTCTTCTTAGCTGCCCCATTAGAGCTCCCATTAAGCTGCCTACTCTCAACTCCATGGCAGGAGTGTGGGGGGGGGAGGGTGTAATGAAAGGTGCTTTTTAAACTCTCCTAATCTAAACCGGCAGAGGGTGGTTAATACGATTTGAAGGGGGCTGGTCAATGAGCAATCAATAAAGTAATAATGAGAAAGATTCGGTACATTAACAGTCTAAAAATCCAACAAGACATTAAAAAATCATTCTTAACTCTCAGTTCCATTAAGATTAGGAATCTGGGAGGGGGTGCCCAGCTAATATAAATGATCATCACCACCACCATATAGCCTAACTAAAAAAGGCTTAGCTAGACTTTAATAAAAAGTTTTTGATTCTATCACAGACCAATATGCAGTCGGTCTGACACCTTAGACAGCAGAAAATATGCTGGGATTTCTTGGAAAGGCTAGTGTGGCTGGAGTCCAAAGTTCAAATGTTGTGACTGTGGGGCATTTTTATTGGTCTTAGGGATATCCTGTTTGGTTAGTTTCAGTTCAACCTCCATTCTCTCATACTTTTTTGCCATCGGTTCTGGCCCCTTCCCCACATAAACACATTGGTTGATTTGAATTTTCTTGGGGAATAGGGATAAAGAAATTTCCAAATTTCAATTCCAATGGATTCATTTGAGATTCTTTCTTCTGGTATAGAAGGTAAGAAATACCAAGTGTCTCTGAGTTCCATAAAGGTTTGGGTTTCCTCTCAAAGGAAGACATTTGCATTTCCAGAGCTGACTTGGATGCCAATTGTTATGTATCAACTAGAGATCCTGAGATACATTCCATCCATCCAGGGAATGATCCGAGTTCACAGAGTTCTAAAACTGGAAAGGTTAAACACTGTTCTCTAACTTCCCAAGTGCGGAAACCCTCCAAGTGTGGAGACAGGGAAATGATAAGTGATTCATTAAGGTCCCACACACTACGTGATGAGAGCCATCTCAGTTTTCAGCTTCCTTGACTCTGTCCTTAAAGGGTAATAGTGAACATTTGCAATTTTTTTGTATTATACCCTTCTTTGTGGGAATTCTTTTGTCTTTCCACAATTTCAGTGCTCATATTTATGGATTTACTATACATGTAGAATAAAACTTAGCCCTCAAGAGATGAGGAATGATGTAAATATGAGGAAAGGTTCTTTGCTGGTAACAAGTCATGACTTCACTTTTAGGGGTCTAATAAATCAATGTTAAACCTCATACACTCTCCCCTATTCAGTTCACATATCTAAGAATCCCTTTCAGAGAGACTCACTGCATCATCAGAGAGCCTTATCATATCAATGTATAAGATAGTCTTATTTCTTTCTTTCTACTAGCAGATTTTGTCATTGATGGTAAAAAGTAGAGATTAAAAGCTACTCTGTTAACACTTGAGCTCTATATTGTCCACTAATGAATAATATTCTCTAACCATTGTCTCTCTTAAAACTCTACTCACTGTAAAGAAATACTGATTTGTTTTGAAACTTGCTTTTTTTCTTCTCACTAGCATAATGCAGTGAAAAAGAGAGAGTAGTGAATTTGGTAGGTGTTGCATTTAGAAGTTGGTAGTGCCACCCAACTGAGAATCAAAGAGGGGAAATCCACTTTTAATATATGCACAGAAAATTGTAAACATGTAAAGAACAGAAAGCTTCATGCTGGGTTTTGCTATGCTCCATTTCCTTACCATTTCCTGCTGTCGCTTTAAACCTATCTCAGTCATCTCTGGGTTCCGTGAGCAGGAACAGTGTGCTTATAATTACTAACAAATCAACCGGGCCCTGTTTCTCTCTGGGTTTATTGATAAACTGGAAGAAAGCAGAAGGGAAAAGACAAAGAGAATAAAATACAGGGTTAATCAGCTGAGCTAAGCAGGTGTGAGAGTGGAGGGGAAGGTAGATAATCACAGAGTACAGACCTAAATGAAAACTAGGACAAGAAATGTGTAGTGTCTAGTCTAGGGGACCAGTACTAAGCCAGGTAGGAGAGACTTTTAGAACCTGAGGATATAAAATAAAATGTGAGGACATGATTTTGTTACTTAATTTAGAAAATGGAAATATAATGTGAATCACATTTGCTCATGTTGTCTGTGATTTGGAGGGGAAAAAATTTTCCCCAAGACATAGTGTGCTGATAGAATCTAGCTTGATTGGGGGTATTTAGGTGATAAGGTATATGCAGAGAGGCACAGCCCAGGGGTTGGAGCAATATACATTCCCCAAAGGAAACAGCTCTTGTCAGGTAAATCAGGCAATTAACAATAGTGAAATTAGAGGGTACCTTATAAAGTGTCTCTAAAGGCCTAACTTCAAGAGATTTGGCATGTGGAACTTGAGAAACAGGTAGAATTCCAGTATTTGGTCATCCAATCTAAGAAGCAGGTACTGAATCTAATATTTTCAGTTTAGTGGAGACCTTGCTGTTGCTAAAATTTTTAAGTAGTAAAGATAAAATATAGCTGAGTATTAAAAATGAGATTTTTCTACAATTTATTTCTGTAGTTCGCATCATGTTAAAACTAAAAAGGGTCATCTATATTTTGGGGGAAGTATTTCTTCCAAGTGTACCTAATGCCAGTCTCATGACTATAAATTGTTTATCTATAGGCTTTGAATATGAATTTGAAATATAGACTAAGAGATGATGTGAAAAATATGATAGATTAAAATAAATTTGATAGTGTGTATACAAATTAAATGACAGTGTGGTCCTCTTCCAATCATCCATTCAAATGACCTTACAGACTTCAATCAAATCTGATTAATAATTTCAAGTGTTCAGCGCTTGGTTTTCATTTGGGAAGTAGCTTCGTTAAAGAGACTATGAAGGAAGTCACATAGCAAGCCTCTTCTGACTCCCCCTCACTCAAACTCAGTACAGAAAATCTATGCTGTTACCGCTAACAGTATACATCCACCTGGGACAAATTTTGGGCATGATGAGTTCTAACATATATACCAAGAAATTGTAAAATGGGAATCCATTACTGCCCCCATTTAGTCCCCCGAAAAGCTCTTTTCCACAAAGTGTTTGTAAAGAGCGAAATGCAATTCATAGTAAATAAAGTATTGGGTGTCCACTTGGCTTTTAGAAGCCTCTGAACAATCACAGAGGCCTGAATGTTGGAATTTACAATAAAATAAACTGTTACAGAAATCCATACAAGGGAGGTTATACATCTTGTCTGAGATGAAATTCTAGAACCCAGATGGTAGAAGGAGAGTGTATTTTTGGTATTGGGTTAAAAGTCTTTGTTCAAAAGATAGGGGTGAAAACTTCCTTTTTCACATTAGATACCTGTTTCAGTAAATTTCCTCAAGTAGTAAATGTATAATATTAAGACATGCAGGCCTCAGATCCCAAGGGGAGAAGCTAGTTGAGGGGACCAATACAAGACTGGGAGGAGTGAAGGGAATCAGAAGTTATTTGCCCAGTGGCTTCTGAGCCTACTAAAGGCAAATGGGCAGGAGTAGTTTAGAAAGCTAAGAGCAAGACTGCCAGGGAACTAGAAGGTTGATTATTCACTGTTCCCCTGGCAGCCTTCTGGTACCACTGAGCTCAGCCTCTTCCTGACGTGCAGATGACACTGAAACACAATTAAACAGAAATACAGGCTGAGAGGCTGAATGTACCAGGGTAGCAGTGGCAACCAGCTGTCAGCTCTTATTAACTTCTGCATAAAACATACCTTGAGTGCGATTTGTTATCAATTACTTGCCGAAATGAAACAACTGGGGCAAGGCGAGACTGCTGCTCACGTGAATTAGAGTGATTGGTTGATTGATCAGGGCACCTGTTGTAAATCATAAGCACACCTAACAGTCGCCAGCCGGTGCTTTAATTTGTAAACAAAATTCATGTCACTGCAGAATTGTTTTCACTGGAGATGAGCAGTTGAGTTCATTTCTAAATTAATCTGTTCTTGCTGTTACACAGGAAAGAATTCAGCTCACTTTAAAGAGATAAGCAGCTTCTTTGGGCCCAACTGCCCAGGTCAGTGGTGTTACTTATCTGTAACATGACATCTGATGAGCCCCACCCCCTGGTCCTCTTTGTGGTCATAGATTTGGGTCCAATAAGAGAGCAGGAAGGAGGTTTCTCAATGACGGTTGATTGTAGTGCTATTTTTTGCATAAGGAATGCAAAAAAAAATCACCTTTTGACTCCAGCACAAAATGAGACGGGCATTATTATCCTCAGGTGACGGATGAGGAAACTGAGATTCAGTTTAGTGAGGTATCTAAAATCACACAGCTAGCACATCAGAGAGTAGGATTTGCTTAGTTTTATACCACAACCCAAGTTCTGGGGTTGAGTTTTTGTTTTTGTTTTTGTTTTAAATTTTTGCGGCAATTGGATATGGCAAGGGACACTCAGGTGTCCACCAACACACCTGGAGTAAGTTTCCAGAGGGGCAATGGCTTTTCAGTCTTTGTTTATAGCACTCTGAACACTAGAACACACATAGCACACAGCCCCACTGGAACAAGCACTTCCTCCCCCAGTTTTCCACTTGGAGTCTGTGCAGCAGTCATGCACTGACACAGTCTCTCAGCTGGTCACCAAGATTCAAACCTGGTCACCTTTATGGCACATTTTTTTTCTCTCTTTCTCCAGTGCCGGTTCCTCCTAAATCTGTGACTTCTCTAATGATGAATAAAGATGGCTTCTTGGGAGGCATGTCGGTCAACACCGGTGAGGTATTTTGCTCGGTCCCGGGCCGTTTGTCCCTGCTCAGTTCAACCTCAAAATATAAAGTAACGGTGGGGGAAGTTCAGAGACGGCTATCGCCCCCGGAATGCCTCAATGCATCTCTCCTCGGTGGTGTCCTCAGAAGGTAAGGACTATCGAATCACCTTAAATTGGGGTTTGGAGTGGAAAAAGACCCCAAAGATTCGCAAAGTTACATGCCGTTGCCTAGCAACTGGAAGCACTGAGCCGGGAGAGCTGCAGCCTCCAGTGCTCAGAGCCACTCCTGGACACAGCCCTCCGAACCCCTGCTTCCTGATGCAACTCGTGTGCTTACCTCAGACCTGGGAACCTTTAACTTCGCTGTTTTCTGCCTGGCACCGGCTCCCTCCCAATACCCAGAGACTTCTAAGGGTGCAACCCTGGACCAGCGTGCACACAGTCATCTAAAACAAGTTCCACAAAGCAACTCCTTTCATAACTTTCATGTAATCTCTGATGTTTCTGTAGTTTATTATATATTTAAAAATACAGGTGAAGATGGCTAAGTTGGTCTTGGGACCCAGTGCTGTGAATGTGTTCCACAGGGAAAAACTTTTCTGGATTTTCATAACCTTTCAATAACACCATCACTAATAACAACTGCACCAGTGTGGAAATAAAATTATTATTTGGAGACATCTAAGTGCTCCCCAGAATTCCAACTCATACACTGACCCTTCCTGATGGAAATGGAGGAAGAGGTGGTTTTTAAGACTTAAACTCTCCCCAAAGTCCCTGAATCCTTTAGTACTGTCACTGATATGAAAGTGACTCTGAGGCAAAAACTTTTCAAGTTAACCCATTTTAGAGGCTGAAAGTCCCTTTTTATCCTAAAAGTCATTGTGTGAGGAGTATATAGCAAGACACGTTATAGTATTTTCTTGTAGCACATACGAGGGGAGCCAGCCTTGGGAGAAATTAAGGATGTAGGTGTGACCTAGGAACCTTCTTATTTTAAATCCACTTGTTCTGTCCTACTTCATCTCAGTTTTCAAATGAGTTATTTGCACTTGAGAGTGAAGAAATTCCCAGTCACATCCTGAGCATGTGTACTTTTAACTTGTTATGTGATTATATGAGATAAACAGTAGAAAGTGCTATCATATAACGACTCACAAACTTGTTAGTTTTACTGTTATGATGATGATTGTCATTAGTTACTTATTTTATTCTGTCCTCTTCTCCTAAAACAACTACATTGTACACAGCAACTCTTGCCCTTTTCCTGTAAAAGTCCACCTGTTTCACAAAGTGCCGCTTCCTTTCTGAACCAAAGAAGGGCCCTCCTTTTCAGCAAAGTTGTTTGTGCTAGGTTTCTGCTCTCCTCTTGGTTTCTTGACAGGCAAGCAACCTAGGAGTGTGTGTATGCAAGTGCTTGTGTGATTTTTACCTTCTCTGGACTCACAACCTACATCTTAATTATTCCCATCTGGTATCATTATTTTTTCTCATGAGATTAAAAAAAAGAGAAAGGAGCTCAATTTTTTAATGTGCTGTATTGCAGAAATTAAGCAAACCTCAGCAAACTATCAGCAAATAACCAAAACGAAGGGGGGAAAAGTGCTAACCTCAAGTTAAAACCTCTTCAAGCTCCACTGGGCTTTAGATTGCTAAGTCTAAACTTTGTTTCAGGAACACTCTGAGGTTAATCAGAATGTTAATTCTTGCAATTTCAGAGCCAAATCGAAAAATGGGGGGAGATCTTTGCGAGAAAGGCTAGAAAAAATCGGTTTGAATTTACCCGCGGGCAGGCGCAAAGCAGCAAACGTCACGTTACTCACCTCCTTGGTGGAAGGTAAGCAAGACGAGTGGCTGAGCTTAACTGTTGACTGGAGGCTGACATTTTCCATGTTTCATGATTAACTGGAAATCATTGCGATTGTTGTGCCCTTATGAGTTGATGTCAAGCTGCTGCTTGAGAGAAATTCAAAGTTCCTTTTACTGAGAGGGAGCCAGTGGTTGCAGAGAGGCCAAGGGATGCACAATAAAAGTCTTCAGACTCTGAAGCATGAGCGGGTAGTGTCTCCCCGTGAGGCAGAGATCACCTCTGGTGCCACACAGCATTGGAAACACCCACTGTAAAAAGAGTGTGTCTGTAAGCAGCCATCTGTACCCCTTGTCCCTTCCCAGGTTTTGCCTCTAAATTGTTGCTACTATAAAACACGTTGCATTCGTGACCCCTAATGGCCATTTTAAAGCTCATGCTACTCCCACAGCTTTATCTGTTGCTGATTACCTGGGACTTTCTAAAATATTGACAATTTTGTAAGGCCAACAAAGCATAAGAGAAAATTGGGAAGGAGTGATCAAGCATGATCTTCAATGTAGGTTCATCAATTGTAGATTAAATGTTCATAATTTTAACAGTCACCGTCTAATTTGCTTATCAGTTTGGGCTAGGGAATAATATTTATTTCATGTCATAAATAAGATCATCTGCATACTTGGGTATAAGAATATTTGTAGTTGAATTTGTGGAATGGGAAACAGAAAGTATAGCCAGATGATCCTAATGGAGGAAGATAAAGACTTTTTTCTAGAGTCTACTTTGTCAGTTCTGGTTTTTTTCCTCCCCCTCCTCCTCCTCTTCCTCCTCCTTCTCCTCCTCTTCCTCCTCCTCCTCTTCCTCTTCCTCCTCCTCCTCCTCCTCTTCCTTCTTCTTCTTCTTCTTTTTAATAGATATGACATTATGACACTCCTGTAGGGAATTGCTTTTTGGAAGAGGGTGTTTTGGAATATTTAACCAGCAACCGTGTCATCACAATTACAGACTTTGCTTGCACTTTCCTATTTTTAAGGCAAAGTTGTTCGGCCCAAACTTACCCTCCAGAGGCAGTAGCCACCAAATTTCCAGACCATGCTTATTAACAGTTGATTTTGAGCCTGGGGGCTGCACATTTTGCCCTTCAGGGAATTGCTAATGTCACAATCCTCATTTTGAAAAACAGTCAAGGTAATCTTAGGCCAAGACAGGGGATTCTGTTGGAGAAGGGAGGAAACTGGGAATCCCAACGAAATTCCAATATTTGGTTGACATTTTCAGCTTTATGAATCCTTATAAACAGCATGCCTGAAGTCTTTTGTTGTTATTATGATAATAATGATTAAAAGTAAGTCATGCTCCTTAAAAATAATGTAGCTATGGGATAATTCAACATATCTCTTTTTCATGTTTGCGATCCTTCCTGAAACCCCTAAGGCTGTGCTTTAACGGGTAATAATGCTTTATTTGAAAAGGGCTTCTCATAAGCTCTGGAATACCTCCCATGCCCCATTTTTCTGAACCTGCATCTTTGTGCAATAGAAAGTCTTTAGGAGGATGATGACAGAAACCTCTGAGGGAGAGACCTGAAAGCTGCCTAATAGGAAACTGACAAGAACAGTTCTCATTGCTGAATAAAAATGTTCATTCCATACACAACTTACACATTTTTAAATATCTGTGGACAGTAGTAAACATGATTTGCTTATGTGTATTAGCTATTAGTAAGAGATTTTTCCTATACAATTGTAGGGATGATAGTGACTTTTAGGTTTTATTTAAAGCAGCTTTAACCCTTGCTTTAAAAAGAAGATGGGTTCTGGCTTGCCAAATGTCTAGGTTCAGTTCTAAGTGGGCTCTTGAAACTATTGTCCCACCTTTCCCATTGTAGGAGACTCCATAGCTGTTTCTGGGGGTATCTGGGTAAGACTTGGCTCAAGGAGAAGCTAGAAAGAGCAGCAGGTGTAAATTTTGTCCCACAATGTTAATTACAGATTCATAATCTTCTTTACACTGAGTATTTGCCTTCACTCATATTTGCCTTGGCCCCCAACACTTGGTTCTGCTGGAAATCCTGATACGCTTGCTCAGGTATAACTTCTGCCCTGAGATGTTCAGGAGCTGGGTGCTAATTCTCTGCTACTTTCTTTTCAGGAGAAGCTGTCCACCTAGCTCGGGATTTTGGGTACATTTGTGAAACAGAGTTTCCAGCTAAAGCTGTCTCTGAGTATTTGAACCGGCAGCACACGGATCCCAGTGACCTGCACTCTCGAAAGAATATGTTGCTGGCAACCAAGTGAGTATCTCAGGTCCGGCCCCTAACCCTGGCTCTCATCCTTTTGGGCCATGCATTTGGGAGAAGAGAGGGTGCAGCAGTGCAGAATCCTCGGTGGGAAAGAGAGGTGCTCCTTTTTGTGGTTTGGTAGTAGCATTGTAGCCAGTGCAGCTAGAACTAGGAAGCCACCCTGGTTTCCTCTAGGAAGCGCAGAGTTGATGGGCTATGGGCTTGTCTCAGTCCTCTTCTCTCGTCCTATCTCTGGCTTTATTAAACTGAACAGACTTTTTACAGCTTTTTCTACAATTCCAGGGACATCAGGCAGACCTCTTACAGGTTGGTCCTGGGAAAAGGACCGGCCTGGAAAGTGTATATTGCTGCCTGGGTTTCACATCTGTCTCCCTGCCATCTCGATACAGCCAGGTGTGCATGCCCAAGGTGTCTATATGTCACCCACCTGTACCCATCTTTACCCACAGCTCTAATTATTCAGTTTCCAACGTTGGTGTTTGTCATCTTCCATAGACTTGTAAAATTTACTACAACTCCAGAGGGGAAAATAGTAAATCTCTGGCTAAATTTAGGTCTAGAGCTCATTTGAACTTTTACAGTGGGTTTTCTATTTATTTGATTTACTCCTGTCTTTGGCTTCGGTGTCATATTGTTGGTGTTTTATGGCCGGCTCAGGCCTGCAGTGGGCGGCGCTGCGTGCGCCCGCACGTTTCTCTCGCAGGCTGGGCCTAAACAGCGGCGCTCATTTATTTAGTGCTCCAGGACGCGGTTTGTTCGGTTGACAGCGTAATTTAAAGAAATATATGGAAGGCTGAAAAATCATTTGCTCAAATTTGTCCAGATGTTTTTGAGACGTGATTGGAATTTGATTGCCCCTTTCCGCAGGGTCAAAAAATATTAATGTCCCAGAACTTTAATTGCTTACAGACCCTGGTTTGGGCTTTGATGATTTAAAATGTTTGACTCTAAGCATTTGTTCTCCTCACTACAGAATTTCCTTTTTGGCACTTTGGTAATGAGTACAAACTTAAGGAAAGACTTTAACCATCTTTCCCAATGATCCAAACCTGGCATCCACCCTCTTTTAAAGATTTCCCTCTGATGTACAACTAGTAATACAACAGATCTTTGTCAGTAGCTTTCTCTCCAACCCCCTGCCTTGGTGTCTGGGGTTGGGAGACCTGTTGTGCGTTATAAAGAAGGAAGGGTACATTAGAGGAAAATAAAAATAAAACCAAAGTGTGTAAGTCAGATAATAGGATTCTGCAAACACCTCTGTAGTTACCTAAGGGATGCTCCTGACTGCCTGACTCTTGCAATCTTGCTTTTCTTAAGACAGTACTTTCCAACTTGGGAGTATCAAAATCATTGAGGGAGCTTTCTTAAGACATTTATGCACAGACCTCTTCCCTAACCCTCTGAATTGGAGTTGATGGGGAACAGGGATTTGGGAGTGTGTATCTGAGCCCTCATAGGTGATTCTGAGGTGTCTCCTGCTGAAGAACTACCCCACTGAAGTCAGAACAGCTGCTTGTTTCTTCCTAGTTACATGGGAACATTTTGAATGGAGACATGAGAGGGTAGAAGGAAAGTACCTGTTAATGTTCTCTACCCTCCCGCCAATCTAAAGCAGCAATCCTACTGCTGCTGCAAGGCGGTAAGGGAAGAGGCATTCCTCATTTGTTTACCCTGCCCAGAGCGGCCCCACCTGGGGAAAGGGTGCCCTAGAGGCCTTCAAATAGAGTAACCTGCCCTGTTTACCTGTTGTCCAGACCAGGTGTTGCCAGGTCTCTTAGGCTGTTCTATGGGGGTCTATGCAGACCTACATTGCCTTGGGTTTGCTTCTTTTAGAATCCTCAGATCCACAGGGTGGGTGGAGGCAAGCAGACAGAAGTCTGGCAATCTGTGCAACGCTGTGGCCTTTGGGGTGCTATGTCTCTGCTGACCAGCAGAACTGAGCCATTTGACCTTCAGGGCTAAAGCCCTCTATCCATTTTTTATATTAAAAATTTGTCAAATAAGCTCAATCCAGAGTTAGTCACACAGGATTTCTTAGGCTGGATCTCGCTAAATTGTAGGTGCCTTGAGGAAACAAAAACCTTCAACAAATAAAAATCTGGTCTCCCTAGTGTCTTAACAGTTTACCTTTAGATTTTAGTTAAATTATGTGGGAATCTTTTCAGATTTTTTTAGTCCATACTTGCAAAATAGAAAGTGGAACAATTTTTTTTAAAAAGAAAGACAAAAATCTTTCTCTTTCCACATACTGCAGGTAAATAGGTTTTTGCTTTGAATGGAATCAGCATTCTGTCCTAGAATAAACAGTTTCTTGCCCTGGGCCATGAGAGGCTCCAGCAATCTGCTGCAGTGCCAGGGACAGGCTTGTGGCCCAGGGCCTAAATCTTTCAGGGCTTTTTGTGTCTGAACACCAAGAGGTGGGAGAGGCACGAGAGAGGAGGGGAAAAGGACTCAAAGGAATGCCAGGTAGGTGCTCACAATTGTAGAATATTCAAAATCAAAAGCGAAAGCCTAGTGAATTTCCCAAAGCAGAACCTACCTGGTCCTGGAATGGAGGGACTGAAAGGAGAAAAATAAATAAATAAATAATTAAAAAGGCAAGGTTGGGGTTGAAAGGGGCGCTTTCTACCCCACCCCCGCTTTCCTTCCAGTCCCAGCTGCTCAACAAGGGAGTGAGCTAGGAAAGGAAAGGAAACAGAGCGGAATCGCCCACATTAGCCTCCCTCTCCAGCGACCAGGCGCCTCTGGGCTTGTTTCAGAGTCTCCTTTTTAATGCCAATGACAAAGACACTCGGTGATTTTCTGTTCTTCCCCCACTTCATCGCAGGCAACTTTGTAAAGAATTTACGGATCTGCTGGCTCAGGACCGGACACCTATCGGGAACAGCCGGCCCAGCCCCATCCTGGAGCCGGGGATCCAGAGCTGCCTCACGCACTTCAGCCTCATCACGCACGGCTTCGGCGCCCCAGCCATTTGCGCGGCGCTCACTGCCCTGCAGAACTATCTCACCGAAGCGCTCAAAGGCATGGACAAGATGTTCTTGAACAACACCACCACTAACAGGCACACGTCTGGGGAAGGCCCAGGTAGTAAAACTGGCGACAAGGAGGAGAAACACAGGAAATGAAAAAAAAAAAAAAAAAAAGTTTAAAAAAAGAAGGAAAAATGTTTTAAATACAAAAGGAAAACAGAAAAAATTAATTTTAGCTTTAAAATATCGGATTGGCTTTGGAAGAATTATATTAGGTAGAATACACATACAATCAAAATTTTAAAAAAGAAAGCTAAATAACTTTTTTAAAAAAATCCTGAGGCACACAGCGGAGCAACAATATCGGTTCTCAGTGTCTATTTCAAGATACACTTGGAGACCACCGTCCGGATTTTCCACTTCGGTTCTCTCGAGCTTAGTAATACTGATAATAAAAGAAAACTATGATTTGCCCCTTTGGAAAACAAACCTAAGACTAAAACATGAGAAAATGCTAACTTATTGGAAGAAAATCGGAGAAACGTTGTCAGTGCTTTGAAAGCTGGTTGACTGAGGCGCATGAACTTTTTAATTTTTAATATTTTTTTAGGAAACTTTCACAGTCCTCACCCTTCATTTCACCTGGCCCCTCTCCCAGCCACCCTTTTCTATGGTTGCCCTCCTTCCTGATACTGTTCTGGGAATCTCCGGGATGCAAATGAGTATGATTAGCCCTTTGGCGTGGTTTTAGTCCCTTTGGTCCCTGGCCCAGCCTGTGTTCCTAACTCACTGTGCCTAGTTCCCTGGGGGTTCACAAAGCAGGGAGGATCTGCTGGGCGGGGCTGCAGCTTTGGGTGCCGCTGGCTGGGCAGAGGCTCCCTTGGCTGCGGAAAATCCGGACCAATAAGCTGATTCAAACTCATCATCCATTCCTTTCAGAAATGTTACTAGTTATCAGCCTTGCCAGCATCTGCATACAGAGAATCTTGCATTTGTTATATAATTTGTGTCATCTACCGATTTTAAGAACTATAGTAAACAAAAAAAACAAAACAAAACAAAACAAAAACCCAGTATGAATACAGTTGATTAGTATGTAATCCCTTTGGAGGGGTATGTACCATTTCATTCTCTTCTGTTTTCCAAAGCTCTGCCCGCATGGTTTATGAGCTTCTTCAAAGAGGACTTGGGCTTTCTACACAATCTATAAGGTACTGAGAAAAAAAAATCCAATCCTTTTTAAATCAAAGCTTGTGTGTCAGAATTCTGCAGGTGCACTTCTTTAAAGAAGCTCAAAGGGAATAATATAGAAAGTGGCCAATACGATGGAAGCAGCTTTGAGTCTACTTGCTAACATCCTCAACATCGAAATTCCAGTGGGGGTAGGGCCGTGAAAATTGAATTTTAGGGGAAAGAGTAGGAGTTCTTGGAACCCTATATTCTAACAATATTGCCCTCACTTAAAATAGATTCAATTTCTCCGGGCTCTTTGTTGATTACTCTTTTAATGGGGGTAGTTTGGGGAGAGCAGCTTTTCTAGTGAGATGGGGAAGTGGGTGACACAAACTCTGGTGTTTCTGCAACAACTGCTTTCTTACAAGATGCTTTATGAATGAGGTACTTTTCCCGCCCAGATGTGCACTTGTTTTGGCATATAATGGTAAGATAATGCATAGTGAAAGGCAAAAATGTAGTTTAGCTTTGAATTTTATCACTGGGACTATTCCCAGTGGATAAAGTTTCATGCATCTAATATTTCTCACTTCTGGCAGCCCAGATCCTTTCTGAGACTCCATTCTAGTGTTATCATGAAGTAAAATCTGGATTCCACTGTCAGAGGTTCCCAAGAGCAGTGAGAAATCCCCTGAGGTAGTGGTGGGTGAGACAGGTCTCTAAATTTAGTGTAGGTACAAGAACCTCTTAAAAAAAAAAAGTATGCAGGACTTCTGCACATCCCTGGCTGACGATTCAGATGTTGTTCTGCAGAATTTATGGACAGGACTAATTTACATTGCCTCGCCTCTCATTTTTGCACCCCCACTCATTCTGCCCTGGAGTGAAGGGGAGGGTTGGTTGCGTTTTAGGAACCTGCTGAGAGCTATGCTGGGGGTGGGGGACGGTAGTTAGAGATCTGGTTTCAGGTGACCAGGAGAACCCAAATAAAGTTCCTCTTCTACCTTTAGCTCCTCCTCAGGCCTGTGGTGTGCAGGGCACAGCCCTAGATGTGTTCCGAAGAGTGCAAAGGCCGGGAGCAAGACATTATGGAAAGCGTAGCCACTCGTCTCTCCCCAGTTGAGAAGCGCGCAGCTTGTCTGAGGGCCTGGACGCTTGCGTTAGATGTGTTCGGATTGCACAGGGCCAGGAGGAACCACACTGAAAACCATCGTCTCCTTTCCTTGCAGGGCAACGCGTACCACGCGTGTGACCTGCGAGAGACGCGATGGACGCGCCTTGCTCTTACTGTGCAGGTCCTGAGAGCGGTGGGCCACTCGCGCCCAGTCATGTTGAGGACATAGAATCAGCCACAGCAGGGGCCGCCGGCCGCACGGGTCCTTCGCTCTCGGTCTCACCCTAAGGGCTGAGGCGACCGAGAAAGCCCCGTGCTCCAGTAGGTAAAGGGGCGGCGCCCCGCGGGCTGCAGGCGGGGAGGGGTCCAAGGGCTATGCACGCCCTTTGCTCCCCGCGGTCACTCCGGGCGCCTGCTCCCACAGGAAGAGTGGCCTAGAAATGTCCAAGGAATCAGAAGCTTTCCCTTTCTCCTCTCGGTCAGGACGGCAATTCTCTCCACGCTAGTGCTGCTTGGGGGCAGATGGAATGAGAATGGTTTTACTTGGCTATGCAGGCTCCCTTCTTGCCCTCGCCCTCCTTGTGGCATTGACCTAGCCCGCGCCGGTTGTGCGCCTCTCCTCCCCACAGCCACAGCGCGCAGTGGCCCTCTGCCCCTCCTCCCTCCTTACTCCTTTCAAGTGGGATTCCCCGCCCTTCTGCTTTCGCGTCAGCTAGGACCACTACGCTTATCTGATAATTGAGTTATTAAAAGATTTGGTTTCCTTGGGCTTATAAATCAATAAACAGTAGGATTAACACGAGAGTTGCCTTTTAAGTCAAGGAAAATGTTTAAGACGAGACCCTTTGAGCTTTGTTTTCAAACCAAACAGGTGAGTTGCCACTCTTGCCCCACCCCTGCATTCAAGACGTTTTAACCCTGTCTGCTGCCCCCTCCTAAATGCTCAGTCCCAAACCAAAGTAAGATCTAAGGATAGAAGGAAGGAGTCGAGCTGTGGCGGCGCTCCTCTCACGTTTGCCACTACGCAAATTCTTCTAGAGGTTCCAAACGTCTCCAGGCCATTGTCCAGTTCTGTGTCCAGTTACAGAGCAGATCTCGAGGGAAAAGCAATGGGCTGTCCTAAGTGAGCTTTCTATCTGGAAGGGATCTGTAACTTTCCCCCAAGTGGGAAGTAACTTTCTCTCTTCCCCTCTTCCGAATTATCTTGCGTTTTCTTTCCTTTTTTCTGGCCTCTGCATCCTTAGCTGTCTCCACCCCCACCTAAAGAACTGAAGAGGCTTTCAAAGACTTGACTTTTGTTTTCTTTGGCCAAAGAAACCACTCTTTTCTCAAGCAATTATTTCATATCCTACGAAAACTTTGGTCCAATGGAAAACCCGAAACTCTGAATTTATGTACACAGTGTTCCTCCAGTACAACGCGTTCCTAGTTACAGTGTTCATAGAAAATTCGTCATCACATCTGACATCCTGTACTTGCAATACATTATGTGGAAAGGAAACAATAACCCTAAACCCATCTGATGTTGCCTCAACAGCCCAAAAGTGTTTTCCCTCTTTTGATGATGTATATTAAATCATTGGCATAAAAAGAGAAATATTGAAATTAGTTTTTTTTTAATGGAATGAACTCCATCCTTCTTAAAATTCCAAAATCCACTCCTCTTTTGGGTTGGTCTCTAATTCACTAACATTGCTTTTGCCACACAATCAAGAAATATCAATCTATTGACTCTTCATGAGAAGAGCTCTGGAGGCTATCCATGTTAAGTTTGTATATATTTATTTATGCTTAATTTAAAGGGAATGTGTAAATATGGCGAGCAAGTAGTTTGGGATTATTTATCTGTGAATCTATACCTCTGTGAATGGGTGGTTAAAAATAAAACCGCTTGACCCTAGGTAGAATCCTATCTGAATTTTTCTGTTCTTTCTAGACAAGCTGTTATGGTATTGGGTAGAAATTGGTTTATTGTCCAGTGTTGATCTGATTTACATAAATAAAAAGATTGTTGTGTTTTTGTTGTGTTTTCATATTCAGTTTCTTAAAAATGGATATAGTTGAACTGTATAGATAGAAAAGACATAGAGCAAGAGTTTTTTTCTTTTTACCCCCTCACTGAAGCACATACTGTGATTTTTTCTTATAGCAGAAATACAATAAATTTTGTTTATCAAAAAAAGGAGCACTTGTTTTCCTAAGAAGTGCTTTTTTTTTTTTTTTGAAATTCCAGATCTTCTGTCCTATTCCTAAACAGATTTGTAATGAAAGTTCATGTTAACTGCACCTTTTGGTTTATTTTGCCCTTTGATGAGAACTCTAATTTACTCCCAGGTAACTAAAGGATTCTGGGTCCAAGTGAAATATGATGGACCTTGCCCTCTTACTGCTGACGTTGTGAGTACTGACAAGGTGTTTCCACGAGGAGATGATGTGCAAGAGAAATCTACAGGACTGGTGTGGGGTCCTGCGCTTCACTCCCTGGGATCTGGATGAGTTAACTAGACCTTTTCAGGACTGAATGTGACTCTGACTTCTTCAGTAATACAAGACCTCTCACAAATAAATGAGGGAAATTCCCTTGATCAGGAAGATAAATAAGTTGTACATAAAAAGCTGTCTCTTATCTTAGGCTAAAAGACTGCTTAGAGAAGTCAGCTTTTATTTGGGTTAATGGGCTTCACCTTGTCCCTGATTAACTGTGGTGACTAAATACCTCAATCTGTATTTTACCCCAAGAATAGGGTATCTTTTCTAAGACCAGGAAAGCAAAGTCATCCAAGATGTCTTACAATTTGGACAAGTCACTGGTTCTTTGGGCCCTCATGGCATTTTTCTGTTAAAGATTGACTTCCTCATGGTCCCTGCTTTCACCAACACTGCCAAGTTTACTTATAAAAACAGAAACAACAGCATGTATCCACATTTAAATACAATCAAAAATACATCTTGATGGATGATCTGATTCTTTGAAAGTGCTTAGAGTACAGCCGGCACTCAGTTAATTAACATTATGTGTCCTATATACATTTTCTGGTTTTCTGGTCAATTTTTTTTCAGGGAACTTATCAGTAAAGACAGAAGGGACCATGAAACCTGTTTTATGTGAGATTTCCCCCTTCTCATCTTATTAAAAAGAGAAGGTATCATGGCTAGAATTATAAAGAATTTAATCAAAGTAAAGCAAAACAAAAAGAATAAGGGGAACAAAGTAGCAAGGAAAAAAAAGGGAGTGTGATTATGTCTGAGCCATTTAGCTTAAGGAAAATATGCACTGTATATGCCTTAGTTTCTGGCTCAGTTGTGTTACATTGAGTTTCCTTTTCATTTGTTTTGCAGGGGTGTGGGTTTGGTTACCACTGGGACTATACACAGGTAGTTGTGGGTGACTTCCATATTCATGACAAGTTTTCCTACAGACCATTAACACCACTCCTGGACGGAGACAAGTAATCTATTACCCCACTGGTAAACTCCAGCCACCAGTCGTCCCCCAACATCATTTGGCAAGAAGGTAAGGCAATCACCTTTACCACATAAAACCCGAGGTTCTGAGGGGGTTAAACTGTGGGGAAAAAATTGGAGGAAAGACCTGGAAGAAGAATGGGAAAGAAAAGAAAAAGGGTCAGCATATCCTTGCCCAACAAGAGGTTGCTGGTTGCTGGTCAAGCTCTCCAGCCCGGTTGTCACGGCCTTGTAAGGCGGTAGTGTGATAGAGTGACCAGCCAGTGACCAGCGGGGAACCGTGGACGGTGCTGCCCCTGCCCACCAGCGGATTGCCTGACTAGGTGGTGGTTTTACAGTGCCCCCCAGAAGCCCAGTCGCAGGCCAGTATGAGCAGTTTAAGGGCTTAATTAAAAATAATGCTGAGAGGAAGACGCGGTTTTTTTTAAAAAGGAGGCCATATTCTTTTTCTTCATTTGCAAATAACAGCTCCGTGGGGCCCTCCCTTGGGACCCCGGCGTCAGAAGTAGGAGCCACCAGAGAGTTGCCGGCCCTGTGGGAGTGGCCCTTCTTGAGAGCGCCTAAGGTTCCCAGCGCAAGCTGCCTTTCACGCTCCAACTTTCTGGGAGGTTGTATGTCATGTTGAAGCCAGAGAAATTAAACGTGCAGCTCACAAGTCCATTAATTTTAGCTTCCCATTAATCTATTTATAAGTGAGCCAGCGTTGACTCTATAAATGTAGTCCTATAAAATTGAACTCTTTCCCATAAATCTTCCAAGTTGTTTATTTACATGTATTCCCTGGCCCTCTAACGATCCTCGAGTAAACTTGGGGAAGAATCTGGTGGACCCAAGCCCTGACGAAGTGTTTTCACTCCTGCCCCGAGGAGTGACTTCGCGAAGGGGGACGGGTGGGATAAGAAAGGGAGGGTGTAAACTCATTTTTTCCTTCTCGATTTTGTTTCCCTGTTTCTATCCCAACTCGCACTCTCCGCATTCCCCATCACAAGCCCCGCGTTGATTTATATCGTCATAAACATCATTCCTGAGACTGCAGCTTCTCTCATAGCTTGGGGTGAGCTCCTTTTTCACTTCTCTGGCAGCCACTGCTTTAAAGTCAAGCCTCATAAATAACCCCATGGGTTTCCTCAAGACCGAATCAGTCAAACGCCTTTCCCGTCCAGTCTCCGGGTTTAGGCGCCTCCGTGCCCCTTCCCAAGGTCACAATTCGGCGCAAGGCCGCTGGCTTTTCCCTAGGTTTCCAGGACGCGGCTACTACCGCAATCAGGAGACTCGGAAAGAGCGCAGAGACTCAGCCTCGGGGCAGCGTCTGAGGAGCTTGCGCTCGAGTCCGAGAAGCCGACCCACGCGGCGCCCACCGCCCGCAACCAGGCACGCTCCGCGGTTGCCCGGCAGGGTGTCGGCGAGCGCGCACGCGCCGACGCCCACGCACGCGCACTCGCGCACCAGTCGCGGCGCCGCGGGGCGCAACCCGAGCCTGCGCCTCTGCTCCCGGCGCTTGCGCCCGCCCAGGTTTCCGATAAGCACGCTGGGGATGGGGGCGCTGGATTTGCAAATGACTCTACCGTGGGCAGCCTTTTTTTTTCCTTCCCTGTTTCCTAAGAAGTTTATGCTTAGGTTGAGGGAGCAGCTTGGTCGCACAAGTTCTGCTCGTTTCACGCGGGTCACAAGCTAGCAAGGTCAGGCTGCTGTTTTTCGCCCACTCGTTCAAAGTCTATTGGTTCCTGCCCACTCCGCTTTGCTTTTTCTCGGAAGGGCTGCAACCTTCTGTGGATGATTCAGGCGAGAGCTGGATCCAGGCCCAAATAGGGGTCACATCCATTGCCGACAGAGGCTTCTGCGTAAAAACGCTCTTTGAATGTTTTGAAAAGCCCCATAATGGCCAATAGACTTATCAAAGCATGACTTGCCAGGCCGCACGAAGGGCAGCTCTGGCAGTCATCTGCAACTCGACCAGTTAAAGTCCCAGACGTGCCTGATCCCGAAGATATTAGCAAATGTTTCAAGGATGTGGCTGTCAGATGTCATTAGCCTCTGCGAGTTCACCGAGCCGTTTGCTTAACTAGGAGGAAGGCATGGTCATGATATATATATGTAGAATATTCGGGGGTGGTAGGTGGGTGTCAGAGCTTGTCTCGTTTAATAACCAAATGTCCAAAGTTATGCCAACATTTATCAAAGGGCGGATGCAAAGAAACTAGGACCTGAGCAATGGGATACAGAGACTTGGGAAGAGGAGCTTCTGTGGGAATGAGACTGCAGTTGGTGGAATGTAAATCTTGCTAATCTACTTGGGGTGCAAACTTCCCCAATCTGCTGGTCTATTATGGAGGCTGGCATGGCCAATCCAACCAGGAAAATGAGCCTTGGCACTCAGGAACTCACCGTGTAAACCCAGAGGTCCTGAGATCTAGAAGCTGACATTCCAGACCCTCAAAAGAGGTCAGGCAGCATCTGATTTCGGGGAAGAGCAGATGGGTGTTCACGTGGGTAAAGAATGAGACCGGTAAATCCAGTTTCTGGAAAGATAGGGATTTTAGGTAGTTTCTACTACCACGAAAAAGGACAGGTAGAGGCGATGCAAAGTGTCTGGGAAAATCCAAGCTAGTACAAAGAAGATAAGAATCAAACTTAAGGAAACTTTAGTGCTCCATTGGCTAGCCCTCATCACCTCCTCCCCATACCAGTGCTAACTTTTAAGATCAAAGCATTAATCTTAGACCTGGATGAATTTTGCGTGAATATACCATCCCTGATAAATGATTTCACCAAGTGATTAGGTGAGAGAACTTCTTTAGGGGATTGTAGTTAGGGTTGTTTACTGTGCCAGCAGCACCCACACACAATATCATGATATGGGATACTCGAAAGTCCAGGCTAAACCAAAACCTGCCACAGCAGAGTAGTGCTCACCAATGTGAATTTGCTTTGCTGAGAAAGTCCCATGTGTTAAGGAGGAAAAAAAACCTCTTTTTATTTTTTTGTATTTCTTAATTTCAAAGTTCTTGTCTTCAAGGTAGAACTCTTTGGTTAGCATTCAGAAAAAAAGGAGCTATCAAGATTTGAAGCAAGGCTTATTCTTTTTTATAGTTTGTTTTACGCACTGTACTATTCCTTTGACTGTTTTGAGGGTTATAGGAGAGAAACCATAGGCATGAACTTTACTATCAAAGTGGAACCACTAAGTGATTCATTCACTTTTTTTTTTTTTTTTGGTACCAGGAATTGAACTCATGACCTCATGCTTGCCAGGCAAGTGCTTGTGCCACTGAGCTAAATCCCCAGCCCCGATTTATTCACTTTTATATTCAATCTAAATACTTTTGTTCTGCAATGATAAGGGCCAGTCAAGACCATGGGGCTAAATAATCCAAAGAAGGGCCCAAGCTGATCTGGGTCCCTGTGACCCTTCACCTACTCTTTAATTCTGAGTAGTGAACATCTGTGTTTGGTGACTAGTATCTGAAAGTAATAAAGACAATTAGAGCATTTTATTTTATTTTATTTTTTTCTTGGAAGAGGGATTGTGTGCCAGTGCACAGAGGTTAAATCTTTGTTGATGAGACTGCTTTGCAGGAAGAAATTAGAGGAATAACGTTCACTGAGCGTTGCCACTTCATAAGCCTTACGGAATGCAGTGTAGGAATTTTGTACACATAAGCTATAGGTAACTCCTATTTCTCCTTCCTTCCTCATCTTTATTAGCCCGTGGTCACTTAAAAATCACATTCACTTGTCACCTCTTCACTAGGAGAACAAGGTAATGTCCATCTTTTTCCAGTCTTGTTTTGCATTTACTTCTAGTTGGGAAGACTGCTGAATAGTGTTTTGAGTATATTCTCACCCTCCTGCCAATTTTATGAAGACCCTTTCTTTTCCACATAAAATTGAACCAAACCCAAAGAACTGAAGTAAACAGAAACATCCACTTCTTTATTGAGAAGGGTTTCGGCTTTGAGCCTGTAAAACTTCGAAGCTGACTAAGCTCAATTGAAAGGGTCAAAGATCTGAAAGAATAAGATATTCCAGAGATAACCAATTAGAGAAATTTATGTCCAAAACAAATGTCAGGATCGAAATAACACATTTTCTCAGTACACAATGTCCTTGTGGCACTCTATGGTGGGTTTTTGATGCTCCAAAGCTTATTTCTTGGAAAGGACACATCTCTGATCTTACAGAGCAAAGCCAGTATATATGTATGCATCAAACTACATAACAATTGAAAATTCTTGAGAGAAGTTAATTTAAGGTTGAAAAGTGGCAAAATATCTCTAGTCCATCTCTCTATCTCTATACTTAGGTGTAAGATGAGGAGAGAGATTTTCCATCACCTGAATACTGGGTGACTTCTTCATAGGTCATCAATCTAATGTGTACATAGAAACATGAATTTGTGGTTGAATGGCTCTACATTTAATCACATATGTGCACAGGCACACACAGAAGACTGTTTTCACTCATCGTTCTTCCTTGATGTTAAACATGTGTTGGGAATTTTGGAACTCTGACTTCTCTAGATCGTATTTGTGACTTTGTTCTTACACATGCAGTTTGGAAACCTACAAGGTGATAACTAGGTTATTTTTCCTTTCTCCCTTCTTTTGCTGTTAATAACTCCGTCCTTCCTTTCCTCTTCCCCACTGACTCCCCCTCCCCAGCATTCTGTCAAGCAATAGGCTGTAAAATAGTTATCCAGACCAGCAGCCAGGCAAGTGCCATTTGAGAGTAATTTCTGCCCCAAGCATTTAGCCCAGGGCAAAGCAAGCGTGCTCTCTAACTGATCAACCTGGATATTTCATTATTCATTAATTTACTGTTTAACCAAATCCCACTCATTATCAGAGGCAACGCTTGGCAGAGCCCAGCGAACAGTAGCAGTTGGTGTCAGGCGTGGAGAATTGGCCCATTTGATCCTGGGCTGTTTTATTATTCAACACCACTGACTGAGAAAAAGGTCCATGAATAATAAAGAGCCAAAGCGTGTTTGAACTGAGAAGCATGACACAGCCTTACAAAACAGCAGTTAGAAAATTAAAGGTAAGGTGGCCCAGACTTTGCATTTTTTATCGTGGCTGTGGGCACAGACATTTATATCCCTACATTGTTTTCAGTGATTTTTTTTTAAATCCTTAAGACAGAAGCATTTGTTTCAGTAGCACCCTTTCAAAACAGGCCATTGAAGATCTCAGGAGCAAACTTACACAGCAAGAAACAAACATGCCTCCAGATGGAAACTTGAAAACATCATTTCTAACCTTATAATCACTTAAGTCCTTTGTGGCCCTTCTTGGCTTGGGGTAAAGTGGGGGTGACTTCAATTCTCCTTTGGACCTGCCATCATCCATACCCTGCATTGGTTTAATAATATAATTCATGATGCCAGTTAAATGCATGCTACATTCCATTTCTTTTTTTTTTTTCTTCCCCTTTTTGTGGTACCAGGGATCGAACTCACAACCTCTTGCTTGCCAGGCAGGCACTGTGCCGCTGAGCTATACCCTCAGCTATACTCCATTTCTATTTCCAGACATATAGTAGGGTCTGAAAGCACCTGGCCACACAGGGCATATAAGAAGGGGTTTATGACCATGTAGATAATATTAAATATATCAATATCAGAAAGGGACCTATAAAATACATATAGATTGAGACAACAGTTTCCACTCTCCCAGTAGCACCTTTTCTGTGTTTATACAGGGAATACTGTAGTGGTCATAAATTCTCCCAGGCTTTGGTTAGGTCTGCAAGTGTACAGTTGAATTGAATATGAATATACTTGTTACATCCACTGGTGGTGTGCTTGAAAGTATGCTGCCTTTAGGGGTAACCTGTCCTGTTAGTCTATTCATATCTTTTTTAATCCATTAATTTACATGGTACCTGAATAAGTATGATGGGACTTAAAGCATCAATGATAATAGGACCTTTGTAAGTTGGCTTCTACTACCTAGCAACCTGTTTATTTTATGCACACACAATTCTACTTAGGCAGTGAAATACAGTGCAAGAGCTATAGCTCTTACATTTAGACCAGCAGTAGTTGTGCAGTAAAGTTTCTGGAGACCAATAAAGTCCCTATAGGCTTCTTATACTCATCAAAAGTAATGTATAAATTGGGTGTGGTGAAGCACACCTGTAATCCCAGCATTCTGGGAGCTGGAGGCAGGAGGATTACAAGTTGGAGCTCTAAGCCTCAGCAACTTAATGACTTTGAAAGATTCTGTCTCAAAACAAAAAGGGACAGGGATGTAGCTCAGTTCAGAGGTCCTGGATTCATTTCCCCAAAATATCTATCTACCTATCTATCTATCTATCTATGATCTATCATCGATCTGTTCATTCTTCATTGTTTATCCAAAGAGAACTACCTGGATGCTAATACACTTAAGAGTGACAAAAGTGGTGGTGGTGATTTCTTTTTTAGATGGTATCAGGAATGAATTCCAAGACATTTGCACCAAGCAACATCCCTAACCCTTTAAATCCTTTCTTTTTTCTTTTTCCTTTTTTTTTTTTTTTTTAAAGAAAGGGTCTTGTTAAATTGCTAAATTGCCCAGGCTGGGACAGAACTTGCAGTCCTCCTGCCTCAGCCTTTCAGAGTGCTGCGATTGTAGGTATGTGCCATTGCACCTAGTTTCAAGTGATTTTTATTTATTTATTCATTATTATTATTATTATTATTATTATTATTTTGCAGTACTGAGCCTTAAATATGCTGGGCATGAGCTCTGCCTTTGAGCTACATCTCTGGTCCCACTTCAAGTGATTTTTAATGTTGGCATATATAAGCAAAGATTGGAAGCACTAGGGAGAGGATCAGCTTTTTCTTAGCTCAGAAAATGTTTTTGCTCACCTTGGATGCCTCCACACAGAGCTATATTTCTGGTGCTTTTCTTATTTCTTTTTTCTTATTTTGAAACAGGGTTTTTCTAAGTCTCTAAATTGCCCCAATTGGACTTGAATTGGCTATCCTCCTGCCTCAGTCTCCCTGAGTGTTGGGATTACAGGTATGGGCCACCATCCCTGTCTAAAAGCATCCTCTTGATGTTTCCATCTTGACCTCTGCATTGTTCAGCTTCTGAGAGAATGGCATGTCTAACCTTATGCATAATACTTTCCATAGAATTGCATTCGAGCTTTAGTTCCAAAGTGCTCTTCTTCTACATTGAGTCTTGGGGCTTAGGTTTTAACTTTAGATATTAGCGTAATATATTTACATATGTTTCAGTAGTTTTTTGTGAAGATAACTTATGAAAATTCTATCCTTCTAAGACTGAAGTATTCTGATGTGGTGGTATTGTTGTTTGTAGTAGTGCGGTGGAATTCATGGCCTTGCAAATGCTAGCTAGATAAGCAGTCTATACGATTGAGCAACACCTTCAGGCCCTGAAATAATTATTTAAAAGACGGATATTGGTATAACAATTGTTGACATTACTAAGGAGAGAATGGAATTTGTTTACTCAGCTTGACTGGGGTTGGAGTGTCAGGGTTATAAGATAACAATGAAATTGTATCCTTTTCCAAGAAAGTAAACTAGGTTGTTGGCTTATCATAAATAAATGTGAATATAACATAACTATGAATGTGATTGAAACATGACAAAAATAATGCCTGGACTTCTCATATCATGCCAATTCTCATTAAATCATGAAAAAATACATTCTTGAATATGAACACATACAAAGAATTCCAAAAGTGAAGAAAATTTAGATAATATGAACTACTTAACCTACTTGAGAGCCACAATTTTTTTTTTCCCTTTTCTTACAGTCTTGCTTCAGGTTGAGATATTGGACCTTTTTCCCAAGAACAGTGTGATCTAGGACTCTTAAGCCTCTCTAAAACCATTTTAAATTCTTGGAATCTAGAACTTTAATAGGCTGGGAATAATAATGCATTAGTATAACAGTATCATTGTCTCTGGAGAAGGAGGCACTATATTGGAAATTTGGAAGTGGAAAAATTAGAATTTTTCTGGGTTTCGTGAATTGTAGGCATAAACAGACTTATGTAAATAATATCTTTCTTAGAAAAATTTCCTTTCTAATTTATTTCTCTTATAGTATAATTATACTTAACTCTTCCATCCATGATTCTTGACAGGTTAGAATCACCTAGGAAGAAATTTTTTTTTTCTTTTCAGTGCTGGGGATCAAACTCACAATCTCGCACCTGCCAGGCAAGGGCTAAAGCCACTGAGCCAAACTCCTGGCCTTATTTTTTTTGAGGTAGGGTCACACTATGTAGTTCAGGCCAGCCTTGCTCATGTTGTAGCCCAAACCGGCCTCAAATTCACAATGCTCCACCCACCTCAACCTCCTGAGTGCTGGGATTAAGGTGTGAGTCACCATGCCCGGCTCACCTAGGAAGAATTTAAAAATGCTAGTGTGTTCACATTCTCACATCCCCTTTAATTTTTTTTTTTTAATTTTTGAGAAATGATATCCCTAAGTTGCCCAGTCTGGTTCAAACTCAAAATCCTCTTGACTTAGCCTACCACAGTTTTGAGATAACAGACACACACCACCATGACTGACCTCCACATGATTTTAATGTGCAGTTGGAATAATAAAACCATGTTTATGTTCTCAGAATGCTTATGTTACACAATGTGGTACTTTCTCTTTTGTTCTATATTTCTATATAAGTCTGTCTATATAAGATCACTTCTTAGGCAACTTACATAAAACCTAAACCTTAATATTTTATGGTTTAGATCTAAAATGTTCTCTAAAAATGTCATGAAGGGCTGGGAGTTTGGCTCAGTGGCTTACGTGCTTGTCAGGCAGGCGCGAGGTTGTGAGTTTGATCCCCAGTGCCGAAAAAAAAATAAAAAATAAAAAAAAATAAAAATGTCATGTTTTTAGAGGTAGGACTTTTGAAAGCTGCTTGGAACATGGCTATGTTGTACTCATAAGTGAATTAATCAACTGATGAGTTCATAGCTGAATGTACTTTCAGGGGGTAGGCTCTTTTGGAGGAGATAAGTCACATGGGTATATTTTTTGTCTCTAGATCTTTCCTTCTCTCTCTGCTTCCTGGTTACCATAGGTAAATCAACTTTCCTCTGCCAGACCCCTCTGCCGTGCTGTTCCTGCCTTAGAGCTAGCAGATCATGGACTAAATCCTCTGAAGCCATGAATCAAATTAAACTTCGCTTCATTTAAATTGCAGGTGTTAAACTGAGCGTGGTGGCACATGCCTGTAATCCCAGCACTTGGGAGGCTGAGGCAGGAGGATCATTGGAAGTTTGAGACCAGTCTGGGCTACAGAATGAGCCTCAAGGGCCTTGAGGCCAGCCTGAACTCCATAGCGAGATCCTGTCTCAAAAAATTTAAAAAAAATTGCAGATGTTGTGTATTGTGTCCCAGCAATGGGAAAATGACTAATACAAAAAATTGGTGCCAACAGTAAGGTCATTTATCTAACTCTATCTCATCATGGAACTAGCTTGTGAGGTAGTTGGGAAATGCAGGCTGCAGAAGCCCTAGAATATTGTAAGTATAATTTGATGGGTGATACTGGGCAGAACTCGAACAGCACCGACAACTGATAAAAATACATACAGTAAAGTCCAGGCTCCTGAGGTTTTGGTGGAATGAGGACTCTATTAGCAACTGACTGGAGGCCCTGCGTATTATGGCCAAGAATTTGTCTATGTTTTGTCTTCCTCCCAAAACTTTGTGTGAGGCTGAATGTAAAGCGGGGAGAGAGAGAGCAATTAATCAGGTAGAGGAAATTTTAAGGCACCCCAGTATTCAGGATGTGACATGGGTACTTTTGGCTGTTTTTAGCTAAGTCTATAATAAGAATCAGGAGCAAAATGTAGAGCAGAATGTTATAAAAATTTTATATCTTGGCCAGAAAAGAAGCATGTGTAGAGTTGGGGCCAAGGTATTTCCTGAATAGATTGGGGCTGTTAAAAACAAGCCAAGATAGGCGTGATGGTACCTGTAAAGGCAGGACATTGGAGACTGAGACAGGAGAACTGTGAGTTCAAGCCCTGCCTGGGCAACTCAACAACTTAAGGAAAACCTTTCTCAAAATAAAATGTAAGAAAGAAGATGGGGATTTAGTTCAGTGGGGAGACGATGGGTTTATTCTCAGTACCGACAAAACAAAACACCCTGAGTATTTTGTACTGGGAGAATATGAAGAATGGCTTGACAGCATCTTACAAATTGCCTAAAACCTACCCATCCTAGGTTCATGAGTGTAAAAAGGTAAGCTTCTTTAAAAGACTGTTTTGAGAGGAGAGCTTCAGGGAACTTTACTTTCTTAGGATTGCCTAGTAAAGTGTCTTTCTATGTTTAGCCATCTAGACTCTCAGAGACTGCTGCAATCACAGTCACTGAGGGATTAGTTGCTGCTGAATTTGCTGTAGACTCAGACCTTGGTGTCATCCACACTCGTTTTTCAGGCATGCAGAATGCAAGAATTGCAGGGTCATTGAGGCTCCTATACAGATTTCAAAGGAAGGCCCAGGAGACCAGACAGTGTGTCCTTGAAAAGGTGATGGGTGAAGCTGTGAGAATAAAGCTGAAGGTGCAGTGGAGACTCCCAAGACATTGGAGATGCCAGAAATATGGAACACGCATGGAGAAAATCTACAGGTAGTGAGCTGAACCTGACTGAAAGAGAAGCCATGTTGGCTGCAACAGGCAAGACTACAGGAGTAGGGCTATTTAAGCCCTTTGCAATTCACATGTCAGCACAAACTGCCTGGTGCTAAACTCAGTTACAGAACTTAATGCTTGGGTTTTTGGTCTTGCTTTGATACCATTCCTCTCTATCTTCCTATTTCTTTTTTTTTTTTTTTTTTTTTTTTTTTTTTTTTTTTTTTTTTTTTTTTTTTTTTGTGGCACCAGAGATTGAACTCACAGTCTCATGCCTGCCAGACAGGTGCTTAAGCCACTGGGCCAAACTCCCAGCCCTAGTTTTTTTTTTTTTTTTTTAGGCAGGGTAACACTGTGTAGCTCAGGCCAGTCTTGCACTTGTGTTGTAGCCCAAGCTGGCCTCAAACTCACAATCCTCCACCAACCTCAGCCTCCTAAGTGCTGGGATTAAAGGCGCTTCCTATTCCTCTTTTATAAAATAAAATGTTCACTTGTTAGATGTTTAAAGTAAACTTTCCAAACTCATTATATGTTAAAAATGTTTAACTTTGTAATTTTTATAAGTGCTCATAGCCAAAAGTTTGACTTGAGTATCAGAAAAGACTATAAATTTTTCAACGTACAAAACTGTTAAGAATTTGACAATTCTTAGTATTAGATTAAATATATTTTCTACAATAAGATAAACATGAAACTTTTGAGGATAAGGATATTGGTTCTGCATTTATAATTCTAGGTATGTGTCTTAGATACTTTTCTCATTATTGAGACAAAATGCCCAACACCCAAAGTTGAAAGAGGAAAGATTTATTTTGGCTTACAACTTGTAGAGGTTTCCATCCATAATCGACTGGCTCCAAGGCAGGGTGGCATGGCAGAGGGGGATCTCAGAGGAAAAGCAGTTCAGGACAGGTAGAAGACAACAAGCAATTGAGAACCAAGGGCCCTAGCCTTCTTTCTAACTCATATATTTTTCTCAGGCTATCCTCACACCTTAATCCTTGTATCATTAATTCCATCATTGTGCCATGAATTAATCCCAGCATCACACACTATAGATCTAGCCATCTCCAAAAGTCACAGTAACCTGTGTCTGTGTGAGGCTTTGGGGGGACATCTAGACACAAGCCGTAGCAGTCTGATCAACTGATGCTCTCTAAGAAGCAACACAGCTCAAAATAACCATGAGTGTCTCCTGTGTACTGGTCACCACTGTAACTTTTGCCTGCATTACAGGAGATGAACCAGGTGCAAAGGTTTGGGAAGGGCATATTGTTTTCTCTCTCATTAAGACTAACCCATCCTGTGTTTTCTGAATCCTGTGCATCTGTGAAACTTTCACATAAGCTCCACTTACACACACACACGCACACACAATCACAAAGATTTTTAAAATCTAAAAGACATCTACACATTTTGAAAACATGTTACAGTTTCAGTTCTCTACTCTGATACCTAGAAGGTAAATAAAATGGGTAAGTGTTCGTAATTTGCTTCAATTACATTTACCCTGATTTCCGAGAACATAGAATATTTTTCAAGCAATAATGGAACTTGAAACTTGTACCTGGATGTTTTTAGTGCAGTATGCTTCACCAACATTTCCTTTCAAATCAAAGGAAAGGATCTATTAGATAGAGGAAATAATTATGTGACTTGATTCTTTTAACAAGTCTGTTATGTAAGAAGGGTGAAAAAACACCTCCCTCATTTTTTGCGTTAGATTGTTTATTTGTTTCTGCTTTTGGTGGTACTCTGGATTGAATCTAAGCTGTTGAGCATTCTAGGCAGGCATTCTACCACTGAGTTACCACTTTATTTTTTGAGACAGGTTCTTGCTAACTTATTCAGACTGCCTTGCAAATTGGAATCTTCCTGTCTCAACTTCCCTAGTAGCTGGAATTACAAGCATGTACCACTACAACTGGCCACCTTTCTTCATTTTATAGGTAAGGAAATTTAGATTTAAATTGAGAACTTTGGTAAAGCTAGCAAGTAAAATAACTTTTTGTACTGACATACTTACATTATAATATAAATATATGTTCATACATTTCACAAAACCATTACTAATATTGTCTTTCCAAAGTACTTGAAAAAAACCTAACCCTAATGTGTTGTAGCACAATATACATTATAAATGTTTATTAATTTTTATTAGCTAAACAAAAATGTGCACACATCTGTAAGAATATGCAGCTTTTCCTATTTCAAGTATAAAAAAGAAGTGAAATGGCAATAATTAAAGATTCCTTTTAGAAGTTCTTGGAGTGCCTACTTTAATACATAAGCATACTTTGCAATTATACTCTAAATTATCTGCATGTAAAGGATGTTTCTGAAGTGCTTGAAGACACTAAACACACTATATTATTCCTGAATAGTCTATATTCTTTCCATGTAATTTTTATGCTAGTGATCTGTTCAGGAAGTCTTTTCTCCATTGATATGGTAAAGCCAAATTTCTGCTTAGTGAGACATTTGGTAGATCAAAAATTCCAGTTTAAAATATTTTAAAATAATGATGCTTTACTTTATTTGCAAGTTAATAGCTTTTGCACCAAATATCTGCCTTTACATGTTTATGACCTTATTAATATATTTTTACACATTTAAAAGTGTTCCATAGAGCTACTGACTTGATTTATCAAGGAACATAAGATGTTTGAAATTGTTTTACAGCTCCTTAACATAAATTTGCCTTAGTCCATCTGTAGCAATGGAGAAGAAATTATGTTTCCTTAAGTCTTTTTATGAGGGTGCCAAAACATATAAAAATATGAAGCCATTTTAATAGCCGGACCCTTTGAAACTACCAAGCACACACAGTGTGCATGCTAAGTTTAATCACACTGATGGATTTACATGTAATGTCTCAATTCCAGACTCCCTCATTAGTGTAGTCAATCTTGAACTTCTTCCTGGTGAGAAGGGTGAAGGTGACTTCAACCTCCTTCAAAGGGACTGCTGGATATTGCCAACACCCAGAAAGAGACAGTGGGAAAAAAACTCTACCATATGAGACTATAATCCTAGCTGTGGTCAATGTGTTGAAAGCTTTATGTTTCCTGACCACAGGATCTTTCTATAAAATGAACAGGGAGGAGGGATATTCCCAGGATTAGCCAGCTGGCTATTTCTATATGCTTATTAAAATTTCTGGAAGAAATAGTGGGGCCTTTAAGCCCTTTTAAAATAAGATGACTATATTCACTGGAGAAATCATGAGGTTTCCCCCTTCTTTAACTGTTTATCATAAAAAGGCAAGATAAAATATTTTCAAATTTGAATTTTGATATTTGTGGCAAAGAAATGGGAATATAGGAAATAGTGGTAGCAACAGCAGTAGTAGCAGAAGGAAGGAGAGAATCCAGATGTCATCTTCACAGGAAATCTTTTTCTCCTCTAAGGATCTGCAGGTCAGGCTTTTTAATTTTGGACAAAACACAATTTTACTCCATCCCACGCAGAGTGTGGAGACAGCCTCGTCTTCTGGAGATTGCGTTTGGAACCTGCTGCCTCTTTGTATTCAACACCCACACACTACACCCCTAGCTTGCTGAGTGAATCCTTGCACAATAGTGGCATTAAAGAAAGCAAAGCACAGGCATTGCATTTGACCTCTTTGTTTAGGGAAGAAAAACAAACAACTTAACACTTAAAATTCATCAAGGGATATCGGGTCATGAAGAATACTAAAGTAGCATTACAGTTGGGTTTTTATGTGAAAAAGATTTACAGTGATCAGCCAGAACTACTAGAGCTAAGAATATTCTGTTTTATAGTTCTCCTCCTCCTTCTTCAAACAGAGACTTATTAAGAGAAGTCTATGGTCTTGCCTTCATATATGGATACTTATAGTCTTCACTGTATACGTATGTTCTGCATTTTCTCTTCTTCTGCTTTAAATTGATCACTGAGACAAGTGAGTCTTTATTTTCAGATACAAGCCCCCCAGGAAATATATTTTTCTTCTGATCAGTGTTTTCAGAACTAATATACAAACATGCTCATTTGCTGATGTCTTAAGTAAAACCGAAGGAAACTCTTTTGTTGAAAATATAACAGACACAGTATTTTGTATTTATTTACCCTTTAACAGCTGATAGTGGATAGGATATAAAAAATGAAGAAATAAAGTCTTCTGTATCCAGAGCAACATAGAAAGGAACTAAGGGATGAGACACAATTTCCTTCTTTCTTTCTTTCTTTCTTTCTTTCTTTCTTTCTTTCTTTTTTTTTTTTTTTTGTGTGGTTCATGGGATTGAACTCACAACCTCGCACCTGCCAGGGAAGGAGCTTAAGCCACTGAGCTGAACTCCAGGCCCCACTTTTTTGAGGCAGGGTCGCACTATGTAGCTCAGGCTAGTCTTGCGCTCCCGTTGTAACCCAAGCCGGCCTCGAACTCACAACGCTCCGCCTACCTCAGCCTCCCTAGTGCTGGGATTAAAGGTGTGCGCCACCACGCCCGGCTGAGACACAATTTCTTAAACTGGATTAATCTGTCACTAAAAAATTTTCAAAAAGTGTTTCATTTAAAGTTATGCTGACTTCCTTTCTTTTTCCTTTATTTGAATTTATGTTTTCTTTTGCCATAATTCCTTGTGGTAAGCTTAGGAAACTAATACAGCAGACTAGATGGCAACAAGTATACATCTCCAGAATATTGTTTCTCAATGCGGGGGCCAAGGACTATCTGCTCCAGAATCAACTGAATTATGTGGTGAAAGTGCAGTTTACTAAGCTGTGTTCTAGGGATACAGAATTAGACCCACTGGAGGTAGAGTGTGTGAATGATTGATCAGTCAAGGGCCCAGGGAAATCTAAAGTACCCTAAAGTTCTAGATTCACTGCTCAAGCATTAAGGAAAGTAAGTTTACCAAACTAATGCTCATTGTTTCAACTTCATATCTGGCTGGTTATCATATCTGTAGATATGATTGTTATCAACTCTGCTTCAGATAGTGGCAAAAAACTTTCATGACAATTCTTATCAGAAATATTAATCCTAGAAATTAGAGAACTTTATTCAAAGGGTAATGAGTAACCCTAGAGAGAGTTAGATTCCTAATTTTTTCCTCTACTCTCTAAATCAAAACCTGACCCTAAACCGGGAGTGGTGGCGCACGCCTTTAATCCCAGCACTCGGGAGGCTGAGGTAGGCGGAGCGTTGTGAGTTCGAGGCCGGCTTGGGCTACAACGCAAGCACAAGGCCGGCCTGAGCTACGTAGTGCGACCCTGCTTCAAAAAACCAGGGCTGGGAGTTTGGCTCAGTGGCTCAAGAGCCTGTCTGGCAGGTGCAAGGTTGTGAGTTCAATCCCTGGTGCCACCAAAAAAAAAAAAAAATAAAACTGATCCCAAATTTTTTTATTTTTTCCTTTCCTTTCCTTTCCTTTCTTTTCTCTGTTCTCTTTCTCTTTCTTTCTTTCTTTCTTTCTTTCTTTCTTTCTTTCTTTCTTTCTTTCATTCCTTCTTTCTTTCTTTTCTTTCTTTTTTTTTTTTTTTTGTCTTTTTGAGACAGAGTCTCACTTTGCAGTTCTGGATGGCCATGAACTTACTTTGTAGCCCAGGTGGCCTCAAACTCACAGCAATTCTCCTGCCTCAGCTTCCTGAGTGCTGGGACTACAGCATGTACCACCACACACCCAATTCTTAAGTACTTTTTTGTTTTCTAAATTCTTTTTTGAGTCAGTGAATTTATCATTAAAGAATGTTCTGAAGAAACTGGTCCCAACAATGCTACATTAGAAAATTTGCTGTGTTGCCGGGCATGGTGGTGCACGCCCTTAATCCCAGCACTCGGGGGGCTGAGGTAGGTGGAGTGTTGTGAGTTTGAGGCCGGCTTGGGCTACACAGTGCGACCCTGCCTCAAAAAACCAGGGCCGGGAGTTTGGCTCAGTGACTTAAGCGCCTGTGTGACAGGCGTGAGGTTGAGTTCAAACCCCGGTGCCAGGAAAAAAAAAAAAAAAAAATTTGCTGAGATTTGAAACCTTCAGTAGGCTGTTTTTCTCATAGAACTCCAGTACGCGTATTAGCATATTGTATGCACTGAGAAATCCCTCAGTAAAGAAGCCTATTTATTCCTGTTTAACCAAGAATTACCCAACTTGGGTAATTGAAAATAGAAACACTTCCTCCTCTCCCATATAATGGTAATAGCTATGGTATAAAATTAATGCTCCCTAGAACACTGGTTTTTAAATTATATCAGAATTTTTTCTAAGAGATTGTTAACTACAGCTAGTTTGAAATGTTCACATGAGCCAAATATGAGAAAATTTTTCTATTACAATGAGCAAGAAGAGGCAAGCACGAGGTCATGAGTTCAATTTCCAGTATCAAAAAAAAAAAAAAAAAAAAAAAAAAAAAAAAAAAAAAAAAAAAAAAAAAAAAAAAAAAAAAAAAAAAAAAAAAAAAAAAAAAAAAAAAAAAAAAAAAAAAAAAAAAAAAAAAAAAAAAAAAAAAAAAAAAAAAAAAAAAAAAAAAAAAAAAAAAAA
>RJWM01016741.1:0-44724 GCA_004363535.1 Dasyprocta punctata
AAAAAAAATTCAATGAAAGCTGAAAAGCTGGGAACAAGATTAGAAAGGTTGAGAAAGGAAATGAGATAACTAAGGAAGAACAGTCCCAGTAAGCTCATATTTCTCTCTCATCAGAGAGTTTGTGAAAGGGCCAGATTGGCAGGAATGAAAAGGAAAATCCTTTTTTATTAAGCTCACCTGTATAGTATTATCTCTTCAGAAGTGTTTATGAAAACATTCATACACGGTAAAGCTTGCCTCTCTAACCTACTTTTTATTGAATTTTTTCAGCTCTCCATCAAATTTTAAAATCCCTGCCTATTACTCCATCTCTACATAAATCATATCCCTTGTCCGTCAGACTCTGACTCAGATGCAATTCTTTCCGGCTTCTGGTAATCCGATAAACAACTGTGTGCCACCCTGAAAATCAGCTACATCACGGGCTTTTAGATCAACTGGGGACATGGCGATTGCCTTGTCTCATTTCTGGCTAGAAAAATGAACCAGGACACAGAGGAAGAGATAAACTTTTATTACTGGAGACCCTCCATTGTTCAGGCACCCATGACGCATCTTTTGACTCAAACACAATCTTGCTTCTGCTGTGCCTGTTGTAAAAGCCTGTGCTGGGATTCTGCAATGTTGACTGGTCCTCATCCTTGGGCAAGGAGGGCAAGTAACATCAGAGAGGGTCAAAGATCACTGCTGGAGGGCCAGGAGTGTCAAATGTGACAGCCGAAAGGAGTCACTTCTGTGGATTCAAGGAATCAAGAATTGGAGAAATAGCCCTAGAGCTCCCTCCTTGGGGCTAAATGAGATACTATTTTGAAAGATTTTGATGGCAGACAGTGTGTTGCCAGTCTTCAAAGTTTTACAAATTAAAACATGCTAGAGTATTTCTCTTCGAGACTTAACAGCGTTCTATGGCCCTACGCTTATCTGTTTGTCTGTTAGGTGGTCATTCATTCAGCTCATCAGTAACAGCAAAAACAGCAACAGCATCAGTCCCATAAAACAACTGAGTGCCCAGTGTGCCCGTGGAGGTTAGGTACTGGGATGTGAAGGTGAACACAACAGGCAGTTCTCACCAGGAAACACAATCTGTGTATGGTATGTACATTCATTTCATATATGGCCTACAGAAAATCATAGGCAAAGCACACACATGTGATGGAAACATTCAAAACATTAAAATTAAGAAACACCATGATATATAATGATTCCTTTCCTTTGGGGGTATAATAGAAGCCCCATATGAGTGAGATCACATGTTAGCATTTGAATTCTTCTTCGGACCAAATGTGTCCATCAGGACAAGAAAAATGATGCTTTGTTATGGACACATATTAATGCCTGGAATAATGAACAGGCACAAATCGTTGATCCTACATGTTGTTGCTACCATCAGAGGGAGGAGCTGACTTGTGTGAAAAGTTAGGTAATTCATCTTGGGACTCATCCATTGTACACCCGTATCTGATGTTACTTTTCTCCCTCTTTTCCTTGATATTCTAATCTATTCTGATCACTACCTTGAGTAGTGTGGACATTTTTGTAGTGAGTATCTTCTAGAAAGCAGTCACTCATACCCTACTAAAAGAAACTTGATCTCCAACGAGTTCCCTGCAATTGCCGCAAGTCTCTCCTCTCCTCCTGGTTGCACTTTCCGTTGGTACATCACTGTGGTCCTCCCAGACATGCCAGTGCTTGCTGTCTCTTCTGGAACAGTCAGTTTCATTTTGGAATTTAGGATGTGTTAATAGTTTGCCTGCTCATTGTCCTTCCTAAAACGATGTAGAGGTAGTGACTATTCTAAGGAGGGGCACCCCAAACTATAGAAATGACTTAGTCCCAAGATTTCAAAGTACAAACAAGATAAACTAGAACACTGAAAATGCTCAGAACATATTTTCTCAAATAGTGGTTGTTGGTCTTTGACAAAAAAAGGATTTAGAGAAACGGACCTTGCCTAGGGGAATCAAGCTCCGCCAAAGAAAGCGAAGATCTGAGCTCAGAGATCATCAGTGAAATGGTCAACTTGGTGAGGAGTTTTTGTTTAAGACAGAAGTGCTACTAAAAACTTCAAAGGACTTGGAAGACTATTCATTGTATCTCAGTCTGGTACTATTACAGATTTCCACAAACCATGTAACTGATGAAGAGCAGAAATGTATTGCTCTTCGGAAAGCTGGAAAGTCTAAGACCCACATGCCATCATCTCCTGAGAAACTTGAGACTGTGTCTTCGTAAGACTGAAGACTGAGAGACGAGACGCACTTGAACAGTGTGTCTGCACATGGCAGCAGATCAGAAAAGAGAAAATGCACTCCTACGTGCCTTTTACACAGCATCCTTAATCATAATCTAAATGTTAATCATGATCTAAACACCTCCCATTGGGAACCCCATCTCCAAACACTGTTACACTGGGCTCTAAATTTTGAACACATGAAGTTTAGAGAGTACATTTTCATTACAGTTGTATAATCATGAAGGGAAGTACCATGTGCTGAGTAAAAATTTTCACATGTAACATCATATGTATTACTCATAGCATCCCTTTAGTTTGAAGTTCCTATATCCATTTACCATAGACTTTGCTAACTCAGAAGGGATAAAAAGAAATAAGCCTTCTACCCAAAAAGCAAGTAAAAAGTTTGAATCCAAGCTGGGTCTTGTCCCAAGGCCAGCACCATTCACTTGCTTGCATGATCTCTGACTACCTTTATTTAGTACCTAATATTGTCAGGGAAGTAACATTCTATTTCCATGTTTAAAGTTCTTACTTAATATAAATAAAATAAAATAAAATAAATTTGTAGAAAGTAAGGATAGTCCCCTTTGCATAGACAAGAGACATAAAGTCCAAAATGTTTAACAAATGAATTTATGTCTTAGGAACTAGTAGTGAGATCTAAATTTTAAATTTACTTCTCAGGATTACAGAGAATTAACTGAGAGAGTTCATGTAAACACATACTGTTAGCATAGAATCATAGTAAGAACTCAGTGAGTGTCTGCTGTTATTCCTTAGTTATATTTACTTCAACTATCTCACAATATTGTTGAGAGTTTTAAACTTCAAAGTGCTCACTCAAACTTGGTTCATAATACTCAGTGAACACTTCTTTCTCTCAATCTCACTATTCCTATAATAGTATGGGCAGAAAAATTTTTAAAAAAAGGCAATGCAGCATTCATTAGAGCCAACAACAATCATTATTTCACCACCAACTCCCATTTCTACTCCTGGGCACACAGCATGAGGTTTCTCTTCCCTGTCTGTGAGAGTTTGCTTTAACTCTAAGTCTAGTAGTGGCCTATAGGTGACAGGCAGAGGCTTTATGCCTTATTCAAGACATCTCTCTCCTGCACAGGGTATCCTCAAAGTGTGCATCTAATTGGAGTCTCTGACAGTGGGTTCTTGAGTAACTGCAGTGGGGAGGCTCCCCTGACAAGCTGGTATGTCATGAGGTATGAGGAAGAACAAGGCTTTTTTTTTTTGCAATAAGCCTCCAAAATTTTATTTAACCATGGCATAGCTTCAATACCTTAACTGAAACAGGCAGCATCTACCCTGCTTTTCGATTCTCTTTAATTTTTCACCAAAAAGGCTGGTTTTAACTATTCCTTTCTCTTTTCCGAGAGGCCCAGAGGGACTTGGAAGCAATCTGATCATGTAAGTGAATGATTTATGACTCCCTTTTGGCCCTAAGCAAGGATTTGCCCTGTATCATTCATCTCTCAAGATATAATTGGACTTAAAATTAAAACTGCATTACCTTCCAATTCATTGAGAGGAAACTTGTAGTTTTGACTTAAACAGCAGTTTCAAGCAAGGTATCTATTAAGAGGCTGTGAAAAATTGTTACAATCTGTTATGCTGAGAGCCAGCGTGGGAAAAGAATTGTTTTTAAAATTATACCCTGCTGATCCAGAGGTCATGATTGAGTGCAGCTCTGATATTCTGAGCTCTGTGGCCCTCTCCACTTTAGCCTAAATTGCTTTATATGGATTTATTGCATTTATTGATTTTATTAATTGGATGTTGTATGCTAAACAACATCCAATTATTGGTAATAATTGGATGATAATATGAACCCTTCACCAAAGCATGGAAGTAGAGGTTGGGTACCAGGAGCCAGAGAACACAGTAAGACAGAACAAGATTCAAATGGCCCCTGAGAGCTGAAAGAAGGGAGGAATCAGGGCCCTCCTCATTCCTCTTTCAAGTCCCTCTTGGTCAGGGATAAGGGCAAAGCAGAATCTATGGGAGAGAACAGCTTTCTTCAACTGTTTAGCTCATAAGCTCCTTGCAACTCTCAATATGGACTGTGGTTGGGCCTCTGGGTTTCTTAGAAGGCCACTGTGAATATGGAGCTCAGAATTCAGTAGTAGCTCCTGTGATGGGTAAGAGAACGGCTGAGAAGGCTGGGCTAAGCTTCCAAGTACGATGCTTTCACTGTCTCTGTCGACCTAGTGGATGCCCAGGGAAGAGACTGCCTAGACCCAGGAGAATCCTCATAGATGAAGATGGGCAGATCATTGGATTAAAATCATGGTTAGTCATAAAGTAGGAGTGACAGGACTTCAATAGACAGTGAAGTGGATTATGAAGTAAGGAAAGCTGGAGGATCCTAATTAACAGCCCTAAATATGGTCATAAGGTACAGTGGATCAGCAGGTTCAGTGTCAATTGGAGCTCGTCAGAGATATAGAATTTTGTGCCCCACTGAGGATGTTCTGAATCATGATCAACAATTAACCAAGGCATCCAGGTGAAGTTTTTGTGCTGAAGTTTCATAGGTAAAGAATTTGATCTAAGGGATAAAAAAGGGGAGGTAAAGTTCTGTGACCAATAAAGGAGAATCAGAATTACTCAGAAAAATATTAGACAGTACTGTATTAGTTTTAAAAATGCTTGTAAGTTTTAGAACACATCTGAGGACCTATCTAAAAATATAATCCTTAGTCCTCAAAATCTCAAATTATCAAGATAACCTATGCCTTAGTCATTTTCCTCATCACTGGGAAAAATGCTTTGGGTCCACAATTTAAAAGAGGAGAAGATTATTTTTGACTAACAATTTTAGAAGTTTCAGTTCATGGTTAGTAAGCGCAAATGCAGAAAAGCCATGCTAGAAGGAGGACCTGGATGGAGAAGTGTCCTCATCTTATGGTGGACAGGAAGCAGAATGAAGAGCAAAGCTAGAAAGGGCTATATACCCTCCAGATTGTGTCCCCATCTTTTGATCAGGCCCCTCTCCTAAAAGCATACTAACTTACTGAGTGATAGGTTCTGCTAGCCTGGAACTCAGTTATCTGTAACATGACATCCCCCCAACTTGGTACTCTACCCAGAGAAACAACTTAGCTCTCCAAGAGTAAGCTCCATGTTTTCCTTCTCATTCCAGAGATAAATCTTCCACTCCCTTTTGCACATACACGGAGCCCTCTCCAATTCCAAGACTCCACAACCCCCCAAGCCTCCGCCCTCAGACCCCAGTAAATGTTTCTGTCTCCTGCTTTTCACAGGCAGATGCTCCCTCAGATCACACTCCTTTGTTCTTGATGAGAGCTTCTACACCCCAGGCCCCTAAAGCTCTCCCATGCCCTCTGCATTAAAGGTCTCCTCTTTATCTCTCTTGCTCTCATTTTATCTGCACCACTTCCGATTGAGTGACCTTACAATAATCAAACACTGAGCTCATTAGTGGATGAATCTGCTGATATGTATAGAGCCTCCATGATTCAATCACCTTCACAAAGCCCACCGCAAAAGGGTTGGCACCAAGGTCTGCTGCCAGGTCGAGAAATAGATGCACCAACTTGCATCGTGGCTGCAAAGCACACTGAGTATCTGGAGGACCTGGCACTGTGAAACAATCCCAGGAGACCAATCTCCTAGGTACTCTTCACAGATCAAGTAGTCCATGCAGGGTCTCTCTTCTCAAATAAAAGTCTAGTAGTTTCACAGACTAGAGTCTATAACAGTAAAGTTTTGCTGGTTCTCAGTTGCACTAAATCCCTTACTGTTGTAATGCAAAGCACTTTTTAAATGCTTTTTAAATGCTAATCTTTTAACAAACACACTCTCAGTGCTCTAAGGCACTAATTCACAATTCATGGGTGCTTCATTTCTGACCAAAAGCAAAATTCCTCACATCAATTAACTTGGCCTTTTGCTCCTGTTTCTCACTGTAAATATGGTTAAAGTCTATTAGCCCTACCAATGCCGCAGTCAGAACACTGGGCTGCTATGAAATTTTCTCCACGATTAATTAATCCACCAAACTTAATCTAAGTATCTCACAAATTCTTAGGACCTGGACAAAATCTAGATAAATCTTCTGCCATAGTAAAGCATACCTGGTCCTTGGTTGAACTGCTAATAGACTTTTATTTCCAAATTTAACTTCCTAAGCCTATCTTTCGCAAAGTGTATTAAGTATAGAAGCAGAGAAAGAGAGAGAGATAGAGAGATAGAGCGACAGAGAGAGAGAGAGACAGAGAGAGAGAGAGAGAGAGAGAGAGAGAGAGAACTCTCTATTAAGGAGCATTGTACGAGTGAATACTGACTTATTTATGATAGAAGACTGCAAAATAGTCCTTAGGAATGCCTAGCATGTCAAGTCACAAAAGTACAGGCAGACTTTACAAAGGAGTGTACAGATTTTTGTCTCAGAATTGTGTTAATTCTCCTACTTTTGCTCCTGTAAGCCTGCCTAACGAATCCTTGTGTAATTATGCATAGATTTTATTTTGATTCTGTTCCTCTAGTGAACCCCAACAACACAGACTCCATGCTCAAGGTGTGATAAAAAACTATAGTGAATGCAACTGCCACAAGTCATTCGTTGGAAATGTAAGGATATTCCTTTGGAAAAACAGTGTGCATAGAATTAGTGACTGTGTGTAGCAAACCACATGTGGCCATTCAGTTGTGAGCTATGGTTGAGACAAGGTGTGTTTTAAACTGTGTTATAAATAATACATCATGAGCAAAGGCAGTAAAATACAATTTTGTTTCCAACTGCAAATAAAAGTGCTAAAGAAGCACCAAAAAATATTAAAATTAGTTTATGGTTGTCTTAGTTACTTCCCTTACTTTACTCTTAGCCAAGATACAGTCCCCACAACCTGTAATTTAAAGGAGAAAAGCTTTGCTTTGGTTCACACTCCAGTCCATAGATAGGTGGCTGTAAGGCAAGATGGCATGGCAGTGTACAAAAACACTGATGATTACCACTCTTCCATAATCCAATCACCTCCTCAAAACGCCATCTACTACTAGATCAAGAGAGTTTAGGAAGACATCTACATATAAATTATAGCATGGTGATGCTGGAGTAACCATCCAGTTTATAAAAGTTCAAGCCATTTCATAATAGTTGTGAATAGACTGGAGAGAAGTCAGGAGGTCCTTCAACATCAAAACCCAAGAAAATGCTGAAAGAGTAGCACAGTGATTCAATTAAATAGGCAGATAACTAATGGGAAAATTTCTGATGATCCAAATATCCTTTGTGGTTCTAATCAAAACATTTTAACAACATATTTGAATATAAGTCTAATGTAGTGGATTGGTAACTGGTGGTCAATTTAAACACCAGCTGAACTGAATCAGCATGGTGCTGAGCATGGATGACCCACCCACCCACGGACTATTGCCAGCATAAAAAAGAGACCTGGAGAGGAAGTCTTGTGGGTTCTCCTAAGTGTTACTGTTGTTTGGAGCCATTGGTTCTCCTGGAGGAGCTTGTCATACTGTCTCCCCTGATGAGAACTCTACTATTATCTTCAGAGGAGCTCAGGACATTGTTGTTGAGGAGG
The DNA here is from genome assembly GCA_004363535.1 of Dasyprocta punctata. NCBI lineage: Eukaryota > Metazoa > Chordata > Mammalia > Rodentia > Dasyproctidae > Dasyprocta > Dasyprocta punctata. The sequence continues at coordinate 7,816 of RJWM01016741.1, forward strand.
CCTGCAATTTGCTTTGGGGGAATTCTGGTCCTTACTTTGAGCATTGCTTCCTGGCTCCAGAGGGGAAGATGTGTGCTGTTCATTCTGCAGGAGAATCTTGTTATGCTGGCTTCCTAATATGTACTCAGCTGTTCTCATCCTTGGAGGCGCTCCGGATGCCGTTGTCGCTGAGGTTGCCTGTGGGTAATTTTCAGGGGAGCCCTGGTCCTTATTTTGAGCATCACTTCAGTACAGAACCCTCAGTCTGCTGGCACAGATCCTTCACCCTGCTGGCAGAGACTTTCTAGCTTCCACCACTGACCTTTCGGCCTTCCCTGCACAGATTCATAGGATAGACTTGCATAAGTCATTGTCGTGGACTCTAGGTTTTGAGCTGAACTCATGCAGGTTGTTGCCACTGGATCCAGGTCCTCAGCTGGATTTTCTAGGTCTTTAGTGTTGTGGACAGATTTCCTGCAGTTTCTTTTTATTTGACTCCGTGGGTGACCACTATAAATAATACTATAAATTATATGTACTGTGTGTAATTACTCTCCTTGCAACCCCTGACTACAACATCTAGTAAACACAAAATTTGTTCTATGTGCTTTGACTATGGAACAAAAGCAACAACTTGTGTCAGTTCACTAGAATTATGCATTTGTGTCACTTCAGATTCCAGCTTTTTTAATAACTGTCATTATGAGAGATGTCTCTTGAATCTATGGTTGTGATTCTTAGACCAAATTTCTCAGTGGAAATCACCTAGGTCTCCTCTTGCAAAAAGGTACATTAGTCAAGATCCAACATTAAGATGATGTTGATTGTGTTTTACTCACTTTAATGGAATTGTGTGACATGAGTTTATACCCATGAGTACTACAGTGAACTCTAAATATTATAAGGTCTTTTTAAAGCAATTAAGAAATGCTGTGCATAGAAAATGGTCTGAGAAAGGGGCAAAGGGCTTTAGTCTCTATAACAAAGTTCTGTGTCATTCATTACTTTGGGCAGAGCAATTTCTGTCAAATAACATTATTTGCTGAATCTGGTATCATGCCACTGTGAGTCCTTTCCCAAAGTCAAAATGACCATGGAAAATAAATGTTCTGAATCAGTTTAGGACATCAAGGCAGCCATGACAGTGCAACTGAAGATGCTTATGAAAGGGGGCTTCCGAATGGCTTCAGAAATTAGCAAGACAGATAAGTGTATTCAGAAAGAGAGACAGAGTATTTTGAAGGGCATTACAGGCAATGTGTCTTTCCCTGTAATAAAATTTGAAAAAATTAAACAGATGCCATAACTTTTGATTAGTCTACATCTGTATAGATTGAGAGGGCAAAAATCACAGGTTTGGCATGAGCAAAACAAGGAAAAGGATTTATGCTGCACAGAACATCAAAAGGATGAATTTCTATCAAATTCTCACAAGTCTCTGGGAAATATTTGTCTCATTTTGTTTATTCTACCTCAAATGTCTGTTTTCATTTTTGGAACAATCACATGGATAAAATACAGGCTCTCATCACCCATCTCTCTGACCACTAGACTAGCTTTATGTTGCTTTGCTTTTCCTCCAGTCCCTCCTTCCTTTCTTCAGTAAACTTTCTATAGCATGGGTGTGATGTTGCCATACTCTCAGTGAGGTTCTACCATATTCTCTGAGTTAATTGACCCTTAATCAACAAGCTTCCTATGCCTTTTTGAGTACAATAAACAGGAGTCTGTTATTCTTCTACCATACTGTGCACCTTATTTGACCCAAGGCATTGTAATTGCCTAATTTGCCTAATGTGTCTATTGCACTGTGTTCCTCTACTAACACTTACTCGTTTTTGTAACCTGAAACTGTTTGGCCACATCAACATGAGATGGTTGACTAAAAGGATGGGCAAAAAAGAAATCACATTTAACAGTAACTGTTCAATTAAATTATTTATTTACTTTTTTAAATTCTCAGGAAATACACATATGGTTACAGACAGAAGCACAGAACCATATACTTGATTTTATACAGTTCTGCAAATATTATCTAAATTAGATCGTTTAGTGAGTCTTCTCTATAATCAGCAATATATGGATGGGAAAAATCAAACTCTTAAAAACCAAAAATGTTGTCTAAGCACATGTATCCTATTGTTGACTGCTCTGCAACTGATCTCAGATATATTTGACTCTAAAATATGATTTTTCTCCAAGATATTACACTCTAAGAAGTATCATGAGGATCCCCTAAGGAAAAGTGATATTTAAGGACCAATAAAAAACCACAAACTTAATAAGCACTGTCTAAAGAGATAAAACTGGACCATATACTTTAGCAAATAATTGATAAGCAATAACCCATATAACAAACCCATTAACTTGGATAATAAATCACAAGGAAGGCCTGCTGGTATCAGATACTGCTATTGATTAATTTGTTTCCAGCCAAGACTTAGAATTCTGTGACCAGTGTGTGACAAAGGAGTTACCATATTTCACATGATGATAGCATCAAGCTGCCGAACACCCTAGGGTGGGACTGTGACTCCATAACTTTTGCTGGTAACCCTGACTGTTTTGCTAAGAGCTGGGCTTGGTTTCCTAAATGAAGACTCACTTGGCTTCCAGGGCAAATGGTTCTTCTTGGTTTCACTTATTTAGTCGTCCTGCCTCCTAGTTTCCAATAAACTCTAATATCTTTTAAAATCTTCCATTGGGTGACTTCAGTAGAGGAATGCATCCACAAAAATAAACTGCTAAATGAACCCCCTTAACAATACAAACTAGGACAGCTATTGTTTTATAAAGTTACTCATTTATTTATTGCTAAGCTATGGTAATTGCATGCTCTGTTCAAAAAGTGAGAGTCCAGTTATAAAAACATGAGACTTCTAAAATTGCTGGGAAAGAAACATTTAGAAATTTAATAGTCATGCAGGCATGGCTAGTAAGTTTTCAGAAGCAAAATTCACAGGTCAATCCAAGAAAACTTAATCTGGGTACAACAGCTTCTTCTCTTTAATAAAAAGTCTTACAAAGTATCCATCAACAAGACTTAATACTCCCACGAAGAAGGGCCTTCCAGATGCAGGCAAGTTGCATTTACACATTTCCACCTAGACAATGGTATGGGAAATGCACCATAGACAGTAAGTGAGGAAAAGTTATCTCAAGAGTGTGGTAAACTCAGTGTCAGCCTGGACAAGTATGTGTGCTACAGAGGCTACTCTGACAGCAACTTGAAAGAACTTCCACTGAGCAACACAGAGGAAGCCAAGAAATAAAGAGTGAAGTGATACTTACAGGTTAATATTTTTAGTTATGAATTATAGACACTATTTGACACATTGAAGTAGAAACATTATTATTAAACAATGACAAATACATCTAGCATACTTCTGGGACGTTCAGAGTTTTAAAATTGAGTTTCAGTAGTTAGGAGTAAAGATGGCTTACCTTCTTCCAAATGCTTGTCTTAATTTGTCATGCCCATTTCCAGGGTTAAAAGTGAGAATCCAATGATCTTAAAGTCCTCACAATCCCAGGAAACACAAATAATTGGTCATAATTTTCTAATGATGGAGTAAATATCATGAAGGGACCAGTGCCTAGATAAGTAGGTACAGAAATTGCCATTTGCACAAACTCTAATACTGGATATACGATCTGCCACTAGAATCACAGCTGGCCATTCTACCTGTGGCCAGATGACTGAGGTCTCCTTAGGACTGCCATCATCAGAATCAGTCTGCCAAGGTTTGTCCTGCCTGGTGTCACTAACACTTGGCATGTGAGTACACCTATTCTTATCTAGATACCTTACCTGAGAACTAGCAGATAGGAAAGATGGAGAAGAACTTACCTGAAGCCTTTATTTTAAGAGTATGAGAATTCTCTGAACACAAAGGGAAATATCAAAGGCCAGCTTGTCCCAAATCATAGGCATCTCTCAACTTCAGTAACTTTAGCAGTGGACTCAATGGGACATGATAAAATGCAGAATGGAAGCTTGGAAATTATGTGACTTGTTTGAGAAACATTTGAAAGGAAATTGTATGAAGGCAATTTGGTACATGTAGCTAAGAGTGAAAAATGCATTGCTCCCCTGAGATACCTAGATTAGGTATTTGGATGGATGTTGTTGAAAACTACTAAAATCAAAACTTTAGGAGAAACACAGGATATTAGAGAAAAGTATTGCAGTTAGTTTTCACTGAGTTGGAGATGCCCCTGGACCATTCAGCTAGGAAGACTCATTCAGCTGAAGCTGAAAGACATGCCAAGTTAAGTCCATTCCATAAATAGGGAAAATGTAACTTAAAGACAGCACTTAATGTGGTCAAGATCATAGAAGTGGAAATACTATTTGAATATAAATCTGATTCCCAGTAATCACTTATCTAATACTTCACACTGCTAGGATTAAATAAATTAATGTTTTTACTCTCTGTTTTTTTGGTGGTATAGAATTCTATGTTCTGATTTCAGAAGAAGAAACAGAAAGATAAATATTTTAGTAATTGTGATTGAAGTCACAATTCCTTATGGTAATCATCTAGAATAAATTTGAGGAGAAAAAATATTACTTTTATATTACAGATGATGAAAATAAGGATCTAAGAGATTAACTTGATCAATACTGCATAGCTTATAAACTAAATCAGGTGAACTTTTCTTATTGTCCCTTAGTGCTAATAGTTTATGGCTTATGTTGGCAGTTCTGATACTATAAGCCTGGAACATGAGACATTAGCATTACCTGGGAACTTATTAGGAATGTAGATGACCTGACATCATTCAATTCCCACTGCAGCAGAAACTTTGGAAATGTTTAGCAAACTACTAAAAACCACCCATCAGTTTCTGGAGCACACTCAAATTTCAGGCCATGTATCCTCCTAGTTAGGCTAGCAAGTGCAGCAAACACTTTCTCTACTTTTGGGTGTGATAAATAACTGACATACCCACAATAGAATGCTAGATTCTCAGTGATTCTAATTGAAATATGATGACATTAATAATTCAAATAGCAAGCCAAACTCTACCATAAGCTTTTCAATATCCTTAAACTAAAAAAATAATAGGAATTTTGTTTAAATTTGTAATGAATTTATGCTTTGGGGTTTTTGTTTTTGTTGTTTTGGGGGGTTGTGGCTTTATTTTTATTATGCTGGATCTGATTCAAGGCCTTCGGCATGATAGTCAACGGCTCTGCGATACCACTGAGCTATATCCCCAACTCAAATTATGTATTTTGATTCTCAATATTTTTAAACAAAAATGTTTGTGGCTTCAGCTAATTTAGGAGTATGGCGACACTAAATGCATGTTATTAAGGTCAAGTTAGTGTATAACGATAGATAGGAACTCCAATGCCTGGACTCTGAGTAGCCCAGATTCATGTATCCCTGTCCCTGTTAATATTCTGACTGCAGCACGCACATTCATTTCTCTTTGAGCTGGAAGTGTCGCTCTCAGAGGTAGTTACTGTGCATCACTTAAAATAGCTCAGAGAATTTAATTCATGAACCGAATAGGAGAAAATACCAAGTTACTTTGTTGCTGGAAGCCCTCCAAAGTTGAAATCCCAGTTTTCAGTAAAAGATGTAAAGGATAGATTGGGAGGCTCCCGACTCAGTGTCTACTTCCCACATGCTGGTCCTAGTTCTGCTGAATTCCGCCCAGGAACTGTGGGGTGATGACTTGGTCCCTCTACCCCTCTACCCCTTACAGTCTTTCTTTATGAAATGAAGCACTTAGGCAGTCGGATGATGAACATTCCTGCCAGTGCTGGCATGACTCTAAAAAAAGAAAGATTTTCCCAATAATAAAGAAATATTACATAAAGGGAGGGAGAGAAATCCAATCACTAGCATGTTGCATTTTACAGAAAAGTATAAATTGTTCCCTTGCAGATGCAGATGTTATTCATTACACTGTAGATAAATTCAGAAGTGTAGTTTGCCCTGATTTAGTATTGTGCTTAATTGTTTTGAAGACTAATGCAATGCAATCAGCCTTGTGTGCTGTGTTGTTGTTATATTTAAAAGCCAGTACTGCACTTATGAAGTTTCTCTGCAGGGAGGACTTCTAGTTTTGTAGCCTCACGAATGAGAAATAAAGGAATGGCCACACCAAGAGATCTAATTGTGAGTGTGACTGTTTAATTCTGAAGCATGAGTTTTGGACCTTCCAAATGCTAACACTCAGTATGTGTACGTATTGTTTATGATGCTCAGAACAAATGTAAAGGAGAATTTGGAGCATCATCTTGTAAATGAAGGTACTACATCAAAGTCAAGAAATGAGTGGCTGCGTGTGTCATGGGAAATAATAGGTAGAGCTGGAATTCAAACTCACTTCCACTTCTTTCTTTTTCTACCCTTCAAAACCAAGCCAAAACAAAAAGAACGAAGAAGACTTAAAAATTGAACATACAGTATATACTACCTGCTCTTTTAAGTCTTTGATATATGTTGACTTCATTGGCTGTGAGACTTCCGTCTGTCTCACAGTTTACCTTTGTCTAACTGGGTAAGAAACTAACTCCCCAGACTCAGACTTAGTGAAGATAGATGCTTGGCTATCAGGCGAAGTGTGTCTTGAGCCCATGCCCCAAGTGAAGTGTGCTATGTGGAGAATCAAAGAAAAGCATTTCTGATAACACAATGAAAAACATTCTATAAGCACTGAGCTAAGCACAAATAAAAAGTGTTTTAGAATTTCTTCTCATATATCACAGCATTTTGCAAAGTTAAATAATAATAAAGCCAGGGAAAATATCTCATTATACCTCAAGAAAAGTCTCTGGAAACATCGTTAAGAGCAGTTGCTTGCATTTGAGTAGATGAGTGCACATCGCTCCCAGGCACACAAGTCACAGTGCAGATAATAAATGCATGAGAAGAAACACATCTTGCCTCAGTGTGGTCCTTTTGCTTCTGATAACATCTCTTCGGGAGATGTTGACAACTATTCTACTTTGTTTCAAACAGTTACAATGAAAAAATATTAGAAAAAAATAAACAAGTTCGACTTCTCTATTTTTAAAAGGAATAAATCGTGTCAAATCTGTATTCCTGGTGTCTGTGAGAGTATTGGTTTTAGAATTATTTTTGAGATTATTTAATAATCTACTTTGAGCCTAGGAAAATTGAGACCTGATTGTGTTTTTCTCTTCTCAGATGAGAAAAATAGGTACAATAGGCTGTTCCAGTGTTGCAAAACTAGATAGAAGTTGGGCAGAGAAAGAAACACAGTGTATTTATGTGTGATTTACTTGCTCTATTGGTCTCAGTTTGGATTGCATACTCCTTTACAATTTGAGGAAATGTGGTTCTCATCTCAGCTTTACTTATGTATAAGCTGATTATTTGATATCATAATGTGATGGATAATTTGAGATGTTAACTTGATTGGATTAAATGGTGCTTGGATACCTGATAAAACATTACTTCTGGGTATGGTTTTGGAGAGGTGTCTGGAAGCAATTGACATCTGAGTCAGTGGACTGAATAAGAAAGATCAGCCTAGCCGGGTGTGGTGGCGCACACCTTTAATCCCAGCACTCGGGAGGCTGAGGTAGGCAGAGCGTTGTGAGTTTGAGGCCAGCTTGGGCTACAAAGCGAGTGCAAGGCTGGCCTGAGCTACATAGTGCGACCGTGCCTCAAAAAACCAGGGCCTGAAGTTTGGCTCAGTACCTTAAGCACCTGCCCTGGCAGGCGCGAGGTTGTGAGTTCAATCCCTGGTGCCGCAAAAAAAAAAAACAAAAACAAAAAAAGAAAGATCAGCCTACAATCAATGTGAGCAGGTAGCATTCAATCCACTGAAGGCCCAGACAGAAGAAAATGATAGTGAAGGCATAAATTTTGGATTCTTTTATGGAGCTATGTCTACCTTCTTCTACCTTGAACATCAGAAAACATCTTGGCTTCTTGGACCCTGTGTTTATACTCACAATGCAGAGTTACAGCATCAACCTCCTTCATCTTCAGTTCTTAGGCCTTCAGATGTAGACTGATCCTGTATCTCTAGATTTTAGAAATAGAACTGTTCAGTCTCTCATAATCACATGTGCCAATTCTCACAATAAATCAATCCCCCTCTTTCTCCTCTTTTTCTTTTTAGAGGAGCTGGGACTGGAATTTCCATAGAGAACACTGAGTAAAAATACATATCTCGAATGTTTTTGAAGATTAAAATAGACCACATATGTAATATTTATATCATGATAAAAGAGCTCCAAAAGTATTCATTACTTTTTCTTACTCTCATTTTTGCCTATGAATCACAAAGAGTTATAAAGAATATTATAATCCCTAAGTAGCTTTCTGATTCAACCAAAGGTTTCCTGAGCACACCAAACATATCTTTTCTAAAATAAGAATATCTCCATCCATTTCAAAAACATGTAGAAAGTAACTCCCAACAGATAAACTCTTGTGCAACCATATTTATTCAAGGGATTTTGCCCCTGGCCTACTTAGTTGAATAATGCAATTAACTCATAAAAACTCGGTATGCTAAGCATAGATGACAAGTACTGATTAAGTTAAAAATGATTTTAAACAGATTAGGTAACTTTCATTGAAAAAGCCAATCCCAGAGTTCCTTACTTCATACAAAGATTATGTTTTGCTTTGCTCTATAAAACGCATAGGGCTTAGTTAGCAAGAGACCAAGATTGTAGTGTTTTCAAAAAGACCATACTGCCAGGGAACCAACACGTGACAATTATATGTTTGCTGTATAAAACAGAACTGCTGTGTATGTGAGTGTGTCAGCAGTTGCCACATAACAGAACACCATAAAACTTCAACTTAGTGGCTTAAAATGATAGAAGTTTGCTGTTTATGCTGTCATTGCTGCTATTTCTCAGATATACATGAGTAAGCATGACTGTCCCACAATAGTACCTCACTTATCCATTTCTGGTTAGTGTTAGGTCAAGTAGGTAACTTTTCCAATCTTATGCTTTCTCAAATGCCTGAAGCCTTAAGTGAGATAACCAGGATAACTCAGCTCTGTTTCAGCTGTCTCATCTCTCCTCTGAGGCAACTTGTGCATGCTCTGCAGTGAAAGTACAACAAAAACAGAGAGAGAATATGTGCATAAAGTCTATGAAAGCTCCAGCTTGAAGCTGAGAGAAAGATGCTCCATCCTAGAAACACAGTTCATCTGTGTGAGCAAGAGGCAGTTACATGTTGTTTTTGTTGTTATTATTACTGTTGTTGTTGTTATTAATTATTATGTTCTCTAATGCTTGTACATAGGTAGGATTTAAGACAATTATTTTAGTGTTTAAATCATGTATTGATCATAATTCTTCTTCTCAAAAATGCATGAAAGAGTTGACTAAAAATGTCTTTTTATTAGCTCAAACAATTGAAAATTTCTGGGCTAACCATAGCATAAGTCCTAGACTCACCCAAGTGTCCGAAGGAATGACCTCATCTCTCTTTCTCAACTATTTCCTGGGATTTCCATGAGGAAAATACATTATGTGGGGAAATTATTTCTTTCCAGTATGGAACCTGGTTGTCAACTGTTTCCACAGTTCTAAGAATTTTTTTTTCCACTATAGCAGCAATAACAAAACAAAAACTAAAACAGAACAAAAAGTGGAGGATGTAAGAGAAGGACAGAGAGAGAAACAATGTGTTTCTCCTTTCTGAAGCTTAGGAAAATCACGGTATGAACTCCCATTTACCCAAGGTAGATTATTACAGGAACATGGAAAGGGTTGGTGAATGCATTCAATACTTGTGGATTGAGATTGAAGGAGGTGTGATTTCCAAACGGAAATTAGAGTGTAATTACTAGACAGGAAACAGAAACTGGGCAGGCAAAAATAGCAGATGTCCAAAACAGATGATATATTCTACATCTGCATTTCTCTAACATGCTATTATATCTCCTTTCATGCTGCTGTAATCATGGATTTTATTCTGACATACACTGTTTTATAATTTTCATAACTATAAGGAAAATTAACTACTTTGTCCATTTGGTGTCTCTAGCACTGTGAATGACACATAAACAGGAATCTTACATCTATTTTTAAAATGATATTTTACTAAGAAAAATCTATATCTGATTTCTAATTAGGTTTTTAAATTCAGAAAGGATTTTTTTAAATTTGCTCTCTTTTTCCATGATATTTATTGCCTTTTGATCCATACTATTATTCCTTTGTCATCAGCAGCCCTAGAAAGTTGTATGGAATGGATTAAAGTCAAGTCAAATTAACTGATTTGGTCGATTAGATAACTAGTTCTACCTCTCAGTCTTGAACAGATAGGCTTAGACTGCTTGCTCCTCAGAGTGGTAACAAATTTAAGAATCTAAAATTTTAGTACCTGAAAAAAGTGTGATCTATGCATCCCACTTCATACTGTGTGTGCACTGACCTTCCCTCCTCCATCTTCTGGATTTTCAAGCAGAGACTGAGATCATCTGGACAGAAGAAAAGCTAGGTGCTGTCGCATGTTGTAACTACTGGAAAAAAGAAAAACATAGACAGTAGATTGGCTGTTATAAGAGAAAATGGACCACAGAGAGAAAAGAAATGTTAATTTTTACAGAAGGTTTGAGATGTACTATATGGCATAAATTTATGCCCTTCATCCGACTCAGCGTTCATTAACTTTCTTCTTTGCTAGTATCTCTTTTGGACTAGTTTTTAGGCCAGGACAATTACCATGCTGACAAATTCTGTTCTAGAGTAATGATACATTTTCCAAGACTTTACTATCACTTAACCTTGCAAAATATCATGATATGTGAGAAACAATTACAAAACGCTATTTGTGTTTAATTTGATACTCATAGGTTGATTTTCATTATGCTATCAGCAGATTTCTGTTTTCACTTTCTCTACACAGCATCGCATTTGGATCCTGGGCTTTACAACTAGGTTTCCCCGTTAGCTAGGACTGTGACCTTGGTCAAATTGTTTCCTCCTCAGCAGAGTAGGTGCCATGCATGCCACCCCTACTTAACCACAGACATTTTGTGTACTCTTGTCTTTGGGCCATAGAGTCCCATTAGGAGAAAAGCATGCAGAGAGGTCTGTTTTCCTGCAGAGCTTTCTTTTACTCTTTATACCTGTAACCTCTAGTAAGTTTATAGTTAACTTAACATTTGGAACACATTAGCACACTTAAACAGCTGTGTGCTGCCTCCAATAAATGGACCCCTCAGTCTTACTCATCTTTTCTTTGAGGTTTAGAGTATAAAGTACAGCAACTTGTCTGCTACCTTTGAAGTAATACCTCTACGTACTCTTGAATACTGGACTCTTGGAAATTTCACTAATAGTGGAGTCTTCAAATTTTTTTTTCTATTCCAGTGATTCTTATAAATAGAATCTTGCTCAGCAGATCTAAGTGGCATAGTATCACAGATGTAGAGGATCTGTGTGATCATGTTTGGAATGTCAGAATGATCAACAGGTCTACTGACAAAAATAGAAGAGGAAACCTAGCCCCTTTGAAACACTGTGAAAGTACTGTAGATATTTTGATCTGTCGGGTAATATCAAACTGGTTCTGTTTGGTTTTTTGCAAATTAAATGGGGGAGAAGAACTATTAGGTCAAAAGCTGCATATGGGTGGGAGGGGCTGGGCTTATTTGCTCAGTTGTGATACTACACATGAATACACATGAAATAGTAATTGCAATTGAATACAGAACCTGTATATACTTCTGATAATTTACATTCTTTTTCAAGGCAGCCAACTTCTACACAGGCTATAATGTCAGATTAAACAAGGATGTCATGCTTTTGCAAACTTGCATTTTTCAAGTATTTGATGGTGACACTAAACTTACAATTTTCCTAAGCATTAAATACAGCTCCTAGATTAATATATTACTAGAAGCCAAAAGCTACAAAATCTTCTCATCTCTTTCAACCATAATGATCCTTACATATTGGTGGAAAAGCCAAAATAGGAATTTTAACGCTAAGTGATCAAGAAGGTTTATTCTATTAATTTTGGTATTATGACCATAACAAAGAGATTCATTTTAAAAGGTAACAAGAGTTTTGTTATTTGCATGTTTTCTAAGATTTTGTCTATTGTTTTACTGCAATAAGCTTCCTTTGTGGTCACCAAGCTACTGTGTGGGTCTCCAGGATTTAGAGTGAATTTCCAAACAATGTTGAGCACGTTTAATCCTATGATGTAGTAACTCTAACAAAGAACTTCATATTCCTACAAAGAAGATTTAAAAGAAGATTTCATATTATACACTATGAAAGTAGTAGGAATATTTTCTTAGGATTAGGCTTAGAAATGATACAGATTAGAAACTTACAAAGGCCTTTGATAAGGCAGTGTTACAATTTATGTCTGGATTTTGGCTGCTAGAGCTAGAATATTATGGACAAAAACCTATCTATTCACAGGAAAATACTTATCACTGACCATTGGAAAAATACCTGATTCTAATTATTAATGTGTCTCTGTTGGTTTACAATAACTATGCCTACTTTGTTTTTAAGTATTAACATTTTCTATCACTTTTTTTCTAGGCTAACATCCCATTATTTCCAGTGAAATTTGTTAACCATCAAAATGGAACAATTTCTGTCGGACAACATGATCTAAAATGCCCAGGATTAGACTACTTATTTCTCAAAGTTCTGCAGACTACAAGTGCAAGATCAAGTTGCTACTAGGTTTAGGGTCTGATAAGTGCCGCTGTCTCTGATTCCAAGACAGCTCCTTGTAACTGCATACCCCTGAGGTGGGAGACTCTGCACCTTTTCATGGTGTACCTATACTTTCAGCTGTGGGGATGTGAGAAAAATGAGTGAGACAAGTGGGATATGAAGATGTTGGAAGATTAACTCAATGGTACTTGGAAAAGGGTTCTACATATAGAAAGCAAAGGATAACCAGAACCAAAAATGCACATTACAGAAAGATGGGCTACTTGACTACTTGGACATAAGGACTGCTTGGAAAAATTGAATTAGAAAAAGATTTAATGAAATATCTGAGTATGTACACAGGTGATGAACTGCCTTAAGGCAGTGAGGAAAGATGCTAAGGGTATGGGGTAAGTGGTAGAGTGAGAGATTGAACCAGATCTAATCACACTCTAAAGCTAATCATGTCTCACCTGTGCTTATTCTCACTTAAGTGGAAAGGATGTCACAGGCTACTTTATGTTATTGCTTTTAATACTAATACCATTATGCTCAACACAAAAGTGTCCAAATGCACTTCCAAGCATTTTATGTATGTTACAGAACAATCCTTCCAGGCTGTCTGTCTCGGTCCCATCTTCTTCTTAGGACAAAATACGTACATGTGGGAGAAACATTACACTATGATCTTCCCATCAGTGCCAAGTTAGTCAGTGAAGCCCTTATGCTAAAGAGGCATCACATACACCAGAGCAAGTCACGGTTCAGAGACAATTAATCAAATCTAATTAGGTGGCTCACTAATTGATCCCAGGAGCTATTACTATTTGACCTCTGGTGAAAGAGCTCAATACGTTCAAACTCCTCTGGAGACAAATGAATAAAAATGCCATTGGTTGAAACCACATAATTCAATTAAGTTATTGAATGAATTCAAGGGTTAGTTAAGCCTTTCAAGAGTACACTGAGTTTCAGGGACAAGCTCAATTGAACTTTATCTGTTCTTTGCCTTTTGGTAAATATTGGCCTGATTTCAAAATCTTATGTGCAAACTTCAAAAAACCATATCATAAAACAAAGTTGGTCTCTATCTACATGGGATATTATTTCTTATTATATTGCCCTTTCATTTTTCTTTCTTGTTAATTTTAAAAGTCTTGTGAATTTATATTTTTTTTGTAATAGGAATGATCTGAATTAATCCATCATTGTAAGGAGGATTTGGAATCTGTATCATGCAACTTTACCAAACAAATTACAAATTGCAAAAATAAATCAAAGTGGATTAATGATTCTAACCTGTAAACACCCTTCTACCAATGAGAAGGGTGAGGCAAGTGAGGAAGATGAACACAGTGCACAAGGTCATTGCAGACTGGAAATTCGTAGCCCAGGTTCTTTACTGGATGTTTCTGTGCGCCTCTTTTCTGGTTTCAATTATTGGAACTCTTGAAATTTCTGTTTCTTTTATTTATGAATGGGCCAGTATAATAGTATGTGTTCACATTGGAAATACAAATAAATGAAACTTCCTGAGGGGTTGTGGAATAAGTTTATTTAGCAAATATTCATCTCTTATGGAGTCTATACAAGTATGAAAATGGAAAACTTTAAAATTTCGTGCAAGCTGTAAGTGACTGTTGATAACATTGGTTTAACTTAGTGGATTTTCCATTAGAACATTTACTTGCACAGTCAAAGTAAATACTAAAAATAGCAACAAAATTGTATTCAAACTGTTCTACAGAAAAGCTAATGCTTATATCCTAGTAAATATTACTTGTAATCACCAGTTCATCTGTGGAGTGTGGGGATATTCCATTTGTATTTGAAGATGGACTGAATGTTTTTCAAGATTTTTGGTTTTGTTTTTTGAGATGGTATTCCACTAGGTTGTTCAGGCTGGTCCCAAACACGTGGACTCACATGATCCTTCTGCCTCAGCCTCCTAAATGGCTGAAACTACAAGAATGTGCCACTATGACCTGCAAAGGTATACATTCTAAAATTCTTCTCTCCTGTATTCAGTGAGTAACAGGTAATTTTTAATATATTATAGTGCTATGTTTAGTAAAGGTGACTACTCAGGATCATAAATAGTCAATGTGATGCTGATATTCTACAACATTTTAAATAAATGAACAATGAAGGCTGGAAAAGAAATGTAAAAGTTATGATTACTTGAAAATCAGTAATAAATGGACATAGTCAAAGGAATAGATAGGATATATTCTTTGAAATTCTCCCTGAAGCATCAATGAGACCATTACAATGAAAAAAAAAAAAAAAACTACTTGACATTTGGCTTTTGCTGCACTAACAAAGTATCTCCTAGAAAGACCTATCAGTTTCATGTTGTACCAATAACATAGCCAAATTCCTTTTATTTTATTTTTTTATTTTATTTATTTATTTATTATTATTTTTTTTTGTCGGTACCAGAGATTGAAGTCACAACCTCACACCTGCCAAGCAGGCGCGTAAGCCATTGAGCCAAACTCCCGGCCCTACATAGCCAAATTCTTATTTCCCACACAAAGTTAAATATGTATGTACATGTAAGGATACTTAAATTTGTCCATTTTTAGGTGTAAAAAGTAGTTTACAAATAAAATATACAATATGTTACTGCATTTTGTGAAATACCCCAAATTTCACTTTATTTTTTGGCTAAAAGGACTTCAAAATATTGTTTCTTCTTGAATAATTGGATTCTAAGTATTTTCAATTTTTTTCTGTTTAACTATCTTGATTGATAAATTTCATCAAATGCATACATGTAATTTTTGAAGTAAGAAAAATTAGATTTTTTGTTAGAGGCTTGGGAAAAGATGAAGATAATATTAACTGAATCAATTATGACTCATTAGAAGAACAGATTTCATATGAATATATATGTGGTATATAAAGGTTTTACTAAGCAAGTTTACAATGTACACCTGTGGGTTCATAGTTCCCCAATTATTAATATTGGAGCTGATCAACAGTGATTTATGTCACACTGTGAAAGAAGACTCATGACACAAGAAGAAGGAAGATGACCACTCTGCTTTTTAAAGGGATACTGTTTCAAGTACACAAAGAGAACAAAGGCACTCTTACAGAAATCCAAAAGATAGTTTGAGAAAAGTACATGTTACACTTGAGCTGCTAGCATTGGGAATCGGACTGATAGGCTAGAGTAGACAGACTTGGGAACAGCACAGAACATGTGCTTACATCCTGGACTGCAAGGCTATGCTCGCCCTCCAAGTCAAGCCATACTTCATCTACAGTCTTTAAGTGCCCTGTCAGGATGGCCACATTTACAACCTAGATGCAAAGAGCTTCATATATACATTTTCAGTGCTGACTCCCACAGGAGTCAGGGGTGAAAGAATGCCAACTGGCTATCCGTGCACTGAACAGTCACAAGATCCAGTCGAAGGTCCAATGCCTGGAGCTCACAGCAGAGTGTGGTGGGTCCTGCAATGAAAAACTGAAGAGTCTGTGTTGGAAGTTGGAATGAACAGGAGACAGTCCAAAGATGATGACCAAGACAGGTGCTCCTCCAAATAAGCAAACAGAAAGACTTCCTTCTTTCCCTTTTCTACTGCAAGCAGGGTACTAGGCACACTGATGCCAGGCACATCTAAGGTGGGTCTTCTCTCTTTGATTTGCTTACAAGTCAGTCATGCAGACACACCCAGAATCATTTTTCACTAATCTGCTCGGCGTTTCTTAATTCGTTCAAGTTGCCACCACAATTAATAACACAGTAACATTGATAAATATCCCTGGAATTTTATCCAGTCTCTCTTCATCATGCTTTTACTGCAGTCTCTCATGTTCTTTCTTGATTTTCCAGTTTCCTTCTAATCCTGCTGGTTTTGTTCCTGGACTTCAGTTTACCTCTCACATACTTCTAGATCTTCCAAATCATATTTTCCAAATCAACATCAAGGCAAATCCTGATTATTCCTCCTATACACTATTTCTCAAGGGTGCTTACATAAAGCTGACTTGCTCTTCCTATCAGTCATTGGAACATCATCTCAAAGAGCCAGAAGAAAAGTGTAGAAAGTGGACAACATGGAGAAAAGTTACTTAATTTACTTGCTGACTCTAGAGAGTTTCCCCCCCTGATTCTTAGACTGTAACTTATGTTAGAAGCTAAAATGTATCTGTGGGACATTTGGATTCAATCTAAACATTTTCTTTCACGAATCAATTTTGCTGAAATGAGAAAAATTGCCCATAGATGCTTAAATTTAATGCATACCAAAATATGAACACAGCGATTAGCACATATCTGTATTGTAGTCTTCTATTTGCTCCTGATAGCCAACCAGGAAGGTGGATATTTTCCCTAGGCTCCATTAGAGACAGAGAAGCACAAATCTAAGAGGCTGAGCATTGAAGGCGCCCAAGTGAGGAGCTAAATGGGAGTTCTCCAGTTGTTTTGAGACTGCTTCTTTCCTTT
The DNA here is from genome assembly GCA_004363535.1 of Dasyprocta punctata. Lineage (NCBI taxonomy): Eukaryota > Metazoa > Chordata > Mammalia > Rodentia > Dasyproctidae > Dasyprocta > Dasyprocta punctata. The sequence goes on from RJWM01016741.1 coordinate 24,903, forward strand.
GCTCCACAAATCCTTCCTTAAGAGAGTTAAGTACCAACACAGTAAATGTGAGGGATTCATGGCAAGAAGAGCACTGGGAACAGTGACAAAATAAAAATAAGGAAAAACACAAGCTCAGGAGATTTGTAGCAAAAGCAATGAGAATGGGATCTGTAAGGGAAGGCTTCACAGGGAAGAAGATGAATTTCCATTTGATCTCTGTTAATTCTCTAGAGTTGCTATAAGAAAATATCACAGACTGGGTGACTTTCACAGCATCAATTCATTTCTAACAATTCTGGTGGCTAAAAGTCTAAAATCAAAGTGACAGTAAAGTTGGTTCCCCCTCCATTTCTCCCCGTGATTTTATGTGGTTCTCCCTATGTCCCCAAATCCTTTTATTTTTGGACACCAGTTGTATTGGGTTAAAGCTCATATTAATGACCTAAGTTTGCTTGATTATTTTTAAGGCCTTTGCTCCTAATATATTTTGAGGTAGTTAACATTAATATTTCCATACATTAATTTTAGTGGAAACATTATTTCTCTTTTCTAGAGAAATTTTCTAAAACTTCAAACACATGACTGTGAGTACTCAGTTATGTTTTATCTTTTGCACATTTCAGTCCATTATATATCAGTGTTACTTATTTTCAGTCTTTTTCATCAGAATTACAATTTCTTAATCATAAGTTATTTTTAGTACCAAGAATAACTCACTACACAGTATACTATACGATGTACAGTTATGTACTAAAACAAATTTTTAAAATAATATTTTATAGTGAAACAAATGAAAGCATGTTGAAAGATTATCAAGGAGACCATGAACACTTATGGAGTCCTTTTATCCTAGAGATACCAGTCTTAGAAGGCTAAAACTGGACTTCAAAGTAAAGATGGTTATTAATAGGAAATGAAATTTGAAGGAGTAGATCTTATGTGTCATGTGTAATTCATGGATAATGACCCAGTTCATTTTGTTTACAAATAAATACAGTGCATATAGAATATCAGGGAAAGTGATACTTTTTCTATTAATAAATTGATAAGAAGATAAATTAGTTAACAAATGAGGCAAAAACAAACAAACAAATGAAACACCACTGAGAGGCTAAGGCTAGGGAATTCTTTAGGAAATTAGTACAAAATAGCCTTCTTCTTCAATGATCTGTATTCATTTCTATTAGGAATAGGTTACCACAAATAAATCTGCCACAACCAAACTCTGAGGGTCCCTGAGGATCATAGATCCTTGCAAGGGTTTAGAAGGTAGTTGATTTAATTATGTGAAATCTTGCCTTCATCGTCTACTTTCTTTTGCTACTGTATACCTGCTCTCAACTTCAGTTTTCTGAAATGAGCAACTTGGAGGAGTTCCATGGCAATCTCAATGAAGACAAGTGAGGATTCTTAATCTACCTTTGGATATAACATCTCTCAGACACTGTAGCTCACATTAATGGGCCATATCTGACTGCTCACTCTGCTGATGGGAATGCAGTGTACTCACCCAGGTTTATTACACAAGCATTAAAATGTGTTCTGTTGCTTAATCACAATGACACTTTCATCTGTTTTGCAGTTTTGAGTTGATTTTGTAGAATTCAATCATCTACATTTTGAAATTTACTCTCTAGAACACACCCTGGGACACCTGGAGCTGGAGCCCCACAGCACATTTCTTTGGCATAGGTTTTTTTTTTTTTTAATTCCTTTTAGAACCAGGTACTTTATCTAATCAGCATACTCCTACTGTGTACTAGGTGATTGGAAAGCATGTAGAACTAGACAGGTTGTTATCTCCCCTCTAAATCTCAAAATGGTTTTATAAAAGAAAGGGAAGTTTTAATTTTCCCATTTAACCCATGTGAAAACTGAGGTTCAGAAAGGATTACTGATTGGATCTTGGATCGAGTGTATTAAACATATTTCTCCTTTCTTTTCTGCTTTATTCGCACGAGGCTCAGGCATCATATTCAAAGATGCCAGCTCCCTGTTCTTGAAAACTTGGGCATTTTCTTCCACTTCTGTTTAGTCACTGTTTATATTATGATTGTTATATTCATAATGTATTAATATAACACTTATATTTATTGTTATATTAATATAATTAAGTAGTAAGTGTAAAGTAAGAAGGTTTTCTTGTAAGGATTCATCCTTTGCTCATTTTCAATGAGCTATGTAGACCTTTGAACAGTTCAGAAACTCTATAATATCAGTTAGACCCTCTCATTTCAACCTCAGTTGTCTTGTAAATTTAAAAGTTTAGCAGAATTTAAAGTCTTTCTTTTACATTTCATTTAAATTCCACAACTTCTTGCTTTACAGCATGGATAAAACTCTTCCTTTAAGTTCAGTTGAAAACTCTGAGACTCAATGAGTAAAAGTGTCTTTAACAGAGTAAAATGATTCAGTAGTGATAACTCTTTTTTTTGGATTTAAAGTTCAGAACTATTACTTTAATCCCTGCATATAGAAGGCAGTGCTCAAATCTAGGTTTGGCAAAGGGTTCTGTAAAGGGCCAGGTAGTAACTGCAGTCTCTGTTGCAATCACTCTGCCTTGATGGCACAAAAAAAGTCATAGACTATCCCAAAAACAAGTTACTGTGGCAGTGTAAAACAAAGCAAAAAGTGATATTGTTTGGATGCATTTTATGCCCTGAGGATTCCGGTGTGAGAAGCTTAGTCTTCTGTGTGGCACTATTGAGAGGTTTGGGACATTTACAAGGTGGGCCTAGTGGGACAACGAGGGCACTGCCCTTAAAAGTCCCTAATGCTGGTCTTGCAGAGTGACATCTCAAGAGTGGGAGTCAGAATAAAATGCAAGGCTGCCTTGCCCCAACTCTGACCTTCTGCATCCCCACACGATTCTTCTTGCACACATTCTCATCAAGACGCCATATATCATGAGGTCCTCACCAGTGACCACAAAAATGGTCCCAAGCAACCTGTAAAACTGAGCTAAATGAACCTCTTTTCTTTGTATATTATTCTGTCTACAGAATTTGGTTACAGCAATAAAATAAATGACTAATACAACATTTTAGCTTGATGTAGATATTTAAATGATGGGTTCTGCTAGCCTGGGGCTTAGCATCCCCCCCAACTTGATACCGGACCCAGAGAAACAACTTAGCTCTTCAAGAGTAAACTCCAAGTTTTCCTTCTCATTCCAGAGATAAACCTCCCGCTCCCTTTTACGCATGCACCAAGCCCTCTCTAATCCCAAGACTCCACCACCCCCCAAGTCTCCACCCCCAGACTCCAATAAATCATTCTGTCTCCTGCTTTACACAGGCAGATGCTCCCTCAAATCACCTGTCAATATGTCATTTTGCCCACCTCCCCAAACTTCTCCTCCAGCTAAAGTTGATAAAGGTAACTACACTCTCTGTTCTTGTTGAGAGCTTTTACACCCCCTCCTGGCCCCTAAAGCTCTCCCATGCCCTCCACATTAAAGGCCTCCTTCATTATCTCTCTTGCTCTTATTTTCTCTGTGCTGCTTCAGATTTAGTGACTTTAAAACAGTCAAACATTAATCACATGCAAATTTATTGTATATTATAAATACAATCATGTTTAAAACATAAAAACTCCTTATGCTCACATGTTATACAAAATCAGGTGACAAGGTTAGATTTGGGCAGACTACAGTGTATTGGCCCCAGTATCAATATGACTTAAAATAAATAATATTAAACAAAAAAAAAAAACTTCTGAACTTTTGCAGCTTATATTTTATTGGGAAAAGATACAGAAGAAAGAAAATATGGTGAATACAAAAAAAAAAATCTTCATAAAAATAAAAAGTGGTTAAAACTCAAGCAGAGAACCCTGAGCATGTGGGCTTGAGTGGGAGTGTATTTATACATGATCATGCAGACCCCATCCTTTCCAGTAGGAGAGCAAGACTGAGGGTAACTTGAGATTACTGAGGGGTTTCAAAGAAGTGTTATGTAAAATGGGATTGTAAAATTTCTTCAATCTTTCATTTGTAGAATTTTAGGTAAAGTGTCTACATTCCATATTTAGGTCAACACACAGGGGTGAAGAAAAAAAAATAACAGCCTGGACTGAACTTTTTAAAATAACTCAATGGAAGCTAAAAAAAGTCAGCGCCTAATGAATCCAGAAATAAATTTTCCCCTGGTCCACACCAAACCACAGATTATATGCTGGACGGAGAATGGAGATTTCCATGTAATGTCAGAGAAAGTGAATTAATTTCATAAGAATCTGAAAGGAATCCACAGCTATTAGATGATTCACGTATAAAGTATTCTTTTGTGTTGGGAATTTTATTCATATGCTTTCATTTCAACCTTTTCAAATACAGTGAAACCCCTGGGACAAATGTGTCCTTTGTACATTAGATAACTCTTTCACCATTATTCTGGGACTCAAATACTTCCATTGGAATGTAAGCTCTGTGAAGCAAGACATTTTTGCTTTGTTTTGTTGGTTGTGTGTTTTGTTCGCATCTGGATCCCCAGTGGTTGAACCAGTGTCTAACACACACAGAAAAATAAATGCTTAATATATCTACTTGAATTAATAAGAGAAAAAATGAATGGCAAACAAAAGAATAAGTAGAATAACTGGGGACTCAGTTATTTGTGAAACGCTGACTTTTGAGCTGAAGTGAGTGAAATGTTTACACTTGTGAAAAGATTAGTAAACAAGCACAAAAACACATATTTTTCATGAGATTTCCTCCCTCCTCGAGATCAGCTTTTGAGATTTTTTTAAAGGATGATATTCTCTAAGGAGGTTATGTCTCTGCTTGCACTTTAAAATGCATCCCACCATTGAGCCATATTCTTGGTATCTGCATTTATTTCTATCTGAAAAATTTCTGGTAGAAGTACAAAAGTCTCACTGAACTGATGAAAATATTAAAATTGATGTTGATAAGATTCTAATCTGTCATTTTTGCATGAATTTCTTTGTGCATACTTATGGTGATCTCTTGGGTTGTGGGAACAAGAAGTCAACAGATAAAGCTCTTTTCAATCTTATGACTTTTCTCAGTTAGAGACAGACAGGGAGTGACAAGAACCCATTCTAAAGTTTTCAGTTTTCCTTCATCCTGCTATGTTTTCACTGGTGGTAGAGATCACACTTTGTTCCTTTAAGCATTGAAGGATTAAATACAGAGCCTGTCATAAGTTATCAATAAACATATATTGGCTATAATTTAGTTAGAGCATTCTCATATTCTAAACCATACCGTTCAATTGACTGTGAAAATCTAAGTAGGTACACATAATAAAGAACATTCAGTTTTAAAAACCTTAATAAATGCCATTATGAATATCTAGTGTCAAGCAAGTTTCAAGTTTTGTAGAAGTAAACATTTAAAAACACTGCTAAAATATTTCTGATAGGCTTAAAGTACATGTATGTATATACATATATTTATATTTTGCTAATAAATATTTAATTATCACATCTAAGAAGTACATGATGAACAAGGCTTCGAAGTACAATGCAGGTAAACAACTAGTCTCTGCTCTTAAGTATCTTACAGCTCGAGAATAGAGACAAAATTACAAAATTAATCATAGAAATAGGTATCTCTGAGTTAGGAAGGAAAAAAATATAGGTAGAAAGAAAAAAAAGAAAAATTGTAATTTAAAATTGTACTTTTAAGAGAATTTGTAGCCTCAGGACACAGAAATACTCAAACCTTTTATCTTTCCAAAAGACTCATTCCAAATAATTCCTAAGGGTCCTAAAGACACAATAAAGCTGTAAATTGGGCTCTGAGCCTATGTTGTAAATTGTTCTTTCTCCTACAGACTTCCGTCTTTAAGGAAGCAGCAATATTAATGAGCAACATATTTCAACTTCAGACACAGGAAAATGATTTGTATTTTAATATATCCCTCCAATAGTTAACCAGACAGAGAGTAGAAATACATATCCTGGATCACCTCTTGATGACATCATAAGACCACATGAATATACCCAGTTCCAGACCATAATGCACCTCTCTTGAGGGCCTGTACTTGTTTCCCTGTGAATGTGTGCATTTTAAATTCTACCTAAAAGTTTTTATCCCTCTCACTGAAAAGCCTTCTCTGAAGGAAGTCAGTGAACCTACAACCCAGCCCATGAATGCAATGAGTGGAGGTTTCCATCGCTTCTGTAGAAGAAATTCTCAAATGCGTTCCAGTGACCTTGAAGCACAGATGTTGATAACTGTTGTGAAGAAAAATAAGACATATATAAGAAAGCATAGTGTAGCAAAGCAGAAAATTTCCAGGAAAGACTATTGATCAGTAATTCTTTATGCTAAAGCTTGAAGAAAGATCATTGAGAATTTTCTGGTTACTTACTGAAATGTGTCATGGGGTCAGCCAGAGAAAGACATTGTGCTACAGCCTACAGTGACACCTCGGTTCACAAACTTAATTCATCCCATTACTGTGGTTGAAAACTGAATTGATCATGAACCAAATCAAATTTCTCCATAGGTTCAATATAAATAAAGTTAATCCATTCTGAGCCAATGCATTTTTTTAACTACAAAAAAGTTGAAACAAAGAACAGTACAGTACAGTATGAAGAGAAATAACACTAATCTTACTTGCAGCAACATCTCCCTTGGAGACCAGGAATGTGGGTGGAGAGGAGGTTGTTGTTTAGAAGGAAAGTCTCCCTCCATGAGGACATCTGGAGGATCTCCTTTGGAGTTTCCTCTGTCTCCTAGCTACAGGGTTAATTTTGATGAAAATTCTGTCTAACGTCACTTGTTTTTTCCTGCACTACATAACTCTGTAAATCAGAGATCACATTATCATACACTAGATTCAACACTCCGTTTGTTATAGTTATGTTGGGGTAGTGCTACTCAAAGAAATCCTGGCACTCATTTGATTTTTCCATAAAGGATTTTATCACATGCCTGCTAACCTCCTTCCTGTCTTCCACTTCCTCAGGGTAAAGATCTTTGAAAAGTAGCTTCTGTGCAGCTCACTCTGGAGGTCAGCAAGTTCTTATGCTGTCAACTCTGCCTTATGGCCCTCAACAAATTCTTCCATACCTGTACCACTGAAGTCCAGACCCACACTTTTGTTCATTGACACAATTTCCTCCACTACCTGTCCATCAGACCCTTTAAAGTCACATTCCTTCAAGCTGAGTTTAAGGTCTAGAATATGACATTTTCCCAACCTTTGTCAATGAGGTTGATTCAGCAGATGACATTGCAATGTTTCTTCTAGAACTCTTTCAGAGTCAAGAATATCTCTTCAGTGACATTAAAACACCTAATAAAGAGTCCCTTGGTCTACAGCTTCTTGAAGTTGCAGATCACTTGATGTTCCATGAACCGCAGAAAAGTTGTTGTGTTTGGAGTGGGGGACTTGACCTTTATGAAGTCATATTCAGCATTCATAACATCCATCAAGGCTGGAAGTTGGCCATAACATTGTTCATCAGAAGGCACCTTTCAGGCAGTTCGTTGCCAGAAATATATTTCTTTTTTTTTTTTTTTCAGCACCGGGGATTGAACTCACAACCTCGCGCCTGCCAGGGCAGGCACTTAAGCCAAGAAATATATTTCTTAATGGTAGGTATGTCATTCTGTTAGGGAAAATTTCCCAAGTCAAACCAAACCAAACCAAACCAAAATGAAGACTCTTTGCACTGAGGAGATAAGAAGGTAGCATTTAATCTTAACACCAGTGAACTGTTGGATTTCAAGTCAGTGGACTGTTTCAGGGATAATTCCTCCCAAGCAAATGGGCTAAATCAGAAAGGAGCTCAGTCTATACAGAATTAGAAGTGGGAGGTACAAAGCAAGTGACCAAATGTTGCATAATTGGTTACATACATTGAATCATATAGTGACAGACAGGCTGGTCTTGAAACAATAGAAACACTCCAGGAACCAGGGGAGGGGACTCTTACAGAATGAGCACAGTTGAGGGCATTACCATAACACACAAGTGTTCTGGATAGAGGGTCTTTACTGAATGAGCAAGAATCAGCCCTGGGTGCCTTAAGGTATGGACAGTTACTCTGACTTAGTGCTCATCCAAGCTGGGCTGTGGACACTGTCAGGGTCAATAGAATTTAGCAGAAACAGCAGAAGAGCAACTTGGTCAGAGGCCTCTAATTGATCATGAAATATCTATAAGTTTACCATCTCATGAATGCATTTCTACATTATAACTGTGCGCCAACAATGCATGAACAATTACCTTGGGGCTGAAACTTTCACACTGGCTATCCACATGACATGCAGTCTGGCCATGTTTACATTCTGGTCCTTCAATACTTGAGGGTTATAAGAATGATACAGCCATATTGATTTAATGTCCTGACTGGTACCTGCTTTCACTCACATTATAAGGGTCAATCTGCCCTTCATAAGTTTATGCCCCAGCAGTTTTTCCTCCTGTGTGACACAGGTTCCTCCTGTGTGACACAGGTTCTGCTCAGTATGCTGTCTCAGAAGAGCCCTGTTTCATCACAGTACAATGCTTGTTGAGTGATGTATTCTTCTCCTTTCACTAGTTTCATGAATTCTTTCTTGTAGGCTTCTACAGCTACCTTGTCAGACCCAGGTACCTCACCATGTCTTATCACACTGTTACAGGCAACTGAGTTAGATACAAATATTGCAGGCAGTCAGGCAGAGCCAAGTCCTCAAAGGAGCCAGTGCAGAAGGCCAAATAGCTTGCAACTGTGTCAGACAGACACCTCCCGCTATGGGCGAGAACTCAAGGCAAAAGATCAAAGAAATGTGCCCACATCCTAAGGATGGATATTCAAAATAGTTCTCCATACCCTGAAGAAGCCAGGAGTCACCATCCCAACCCCCTATAAGAAGACTCTCTGCTCTTTAAGCATGCCCACTTACTACATGACTTTCTTCCCCCATTTATTCAAGATTTACTGAATTTTACCTGAGCAATTAATCTTATTGGTTGAAGCCGGGCATGGTGGCACACACCTTTAATCCCAGCACTCAGGAGGATGAGGTAGGAGGAGCATTGTGAGTTTGAGGCCGGCTTGGGCTACAACATGAGTGCAAGGCCGGCCTGAGCTGCATAGTGCGACCCTGCCTTAAAAAACTAGGGCCGGGAGTTTGGCTCAGCGGCTTGAGCGCCTGCCCTGGCAGGTGTGAGGTTGTGAGTTTGATCCCCGGTGCCGCAAAAAAAAAAAAAAAAAAAAAAAAAAATCTTATTGGTTGACCATAGCTCTGTTCCACCTTATGCCCACCTTGTGAGTTCCCATGTTTTCCCCACCTTAGACCTGTCTCACCTTGTGGTTTTACTCTATAAAAGTCCCTATAAAAGACAGAGTTTTGGCAACCCACTCGGGACCCCTTCTGTCTCTCCCTATATCAACATGGTGGATGCCACTTTTTTGCCAAATTGATGAAAATTCCCTCTACTGACTTTAAATTCATTACATGCTGCACTTGTGGAGAGGTTTTTTCTACACTGTGTTCTCTCTAATCACTGTGCAATTTCCTGTCTTTTTCACAGATCATAACTTCTCTAAAGTTATTCCTTGCAAGCTGTTTCTCATTCAGCTGGGAATGAAAATCCCAACCTCCTATATGTCCAGCATGAATTTGTGTTCTTTAACATCGAATAATGAATTTTAGGAACAACAGAGGTTAAGAGCAAAATATATTTTTTGAGAGAAAAAAAGCTTCTGTTTGTGAAAGAGAAGGGGTCTCAAATGGTTTACCAAAGACTCTGTCTTTTCAAGGGACTTTTATGGAGTAAAACCATGATGCAAGACCAGTGCAAGGTGGGGGGAAATGGGAACTTGCAAGATGGGTATAAGGTGGGATAGAACTATGGTCAACCAATAAGATTAATTGCTCAGCTAAAATTGATTAAATCAGGAACAAATGAGGAAGTGAGTCATGTAGCAAGCGTGCATTCTTACGGAGCAGTGACTCTTCCTGTAGGGGGTTGGGATGGTCACTCCTGACTCCCTCAGGGTGATAGAGAACTATTTAGACTATCAGTTCTTAGGATGTGGGTTTATTGACTTTGCCTTTTGTCTTGAGATTTGACCCAGAGCAGGAGGTTTTGTCTTCTCCAAGGTCACAAGATATTTGCACCTCTACTGGTTCCCTTGAGGGCCTAGACCCATCTGACTGCCTATAATATTTCTATCTAACTCAGCTGCCTATAACAAATCCACACTAACAGAAGTTTTTCTACCTCCTTCAGAACTTATATTTTCTGGTTGGTTAACACTGCTCCTCATTTTACTACATCAGCTCCTTTGATGGTGTCTTTATTCTTCAAAATAGTTAAGATTGCTAGCTTCATCATCTTGTACTCCAAAGCCAGATCAGTCACACTATTACTATGCCCATGCTTTTCAACAATTTTCTTCTTTGATTCAATGGTTATTTTCTTCGAAACTTTTTTCTCATCATTTTTGCTGTGCACTTCCTTGTTACTTTCATCACTGCCCTGAACATTCTTTTTACCACTGTGCTTGCTCTGCACTTCTTTTGGAGCCTTGCTGGGTTGAAAAGTACTATACAGTACTGTATGTGCTAAAAATCACACAAAGAAGCTTCACAGCAAGTGTGCAGAATCTGTCTTTGACCATGGTCTTCACTTGAGGAAGCCACTACCATGTGCCAGTTGGTCATGTTTGGGTTCATGCAGGGAAGATGGTCACAGTCATGTTTGTCACATGATGTGGAGTTGGAGAACTAAAGCAAAACTGCCAAAAGCTTCTGTTCACAAATCAAATTGTTCAGGAATGGAAGCATGAATCGAGATGTTACTGTATAAAAAATGAGCTCAGTTATGCCACTTCATTGCCTGAGGTAAATCCTATAAAAAAGAGCACTTCAAATTTTCACTTTATGTCCTTCTTTTTTGAAATATGAACAATTAGCGTAACTAATTTTCAATGAGCTTTAAAATTTAATACACACAATGGTTATATTTGTAGGAGATTGATCTTAGGACCCTCCACAAACACCAGAATCTGTGAGAGCTCGTCTCCCTTTCATAAAATCATTTAATATTTGCATATAAATTATGCATATTCTCTTGGTTATTTCGAATTTTCTTTAGACTATTTAAAATAAGAAATCCAATGTATAGTGTTTCATAAATAGTTGTCAAACTATATTATTTAAAGATTAAAAAGATCAATAATAAATAAAATCAGTACAAACACGAATATTTTGTTTTAATATTTCAGTACTTTCTAGGTATTTCTTCTTTTTTTGTAGTGCTGAGAATTGAACGCTGCATCTTGCTCCATTCCTGCTCAAATCTACAGATACATAGCACATACCTAATGAAAGGCCATACACTGTACATAGAATTCTTTCAAGATTATTTTAAGTATTTGGCAAATTTTAGTTGCTTCTGCTAGTATTTTTATTAATGAATATAAATTTCTACAATATTTCCTTTACATATTCATGAAATATTCACCAAGAACAAGGCATTAATATCTTTTTGAATTAATAAGAACAAGCTGATGAATGAACTATGTTTATTATATTCAGTAAGAACCTTTGCTTTCTGATAATGTTTTCTGATTTTCCTGTCCTATGCCACTCAAAATAAGAGTAAAAAGCATTAGGAAGAGAGGTCTTTGTTGACCACTCAAAAAAAATAATAATGCACTACTAAGGGAGAGCTCAGAGTGCCTCAAAGTCATTTGCAACTGAATCCTGTTAGGGAAGTAATGATGAATGAAGCAGAATAGCCTGAACCCTCCATGGCTTGCAGAGTCACATATACATAGAGGGAGGGTTAGTAGTCAAGGCCAAGTTATGAGACCATACAAAAATTGGATAGGTATGTACAAAACAAAAATCAAGTGTTGATGTGCCTACAAAGGGGTCCTTTAAGTGTGAGTTAATGATAGCAATTTACTATAAACCAGCTAAATCCAAAACACCCCAAAGGAACTTGGGTGCAGGTTTTGAGAAATGAATGCAAAATACACATTTGAAGACAAAGAAGTGATTCATGAAATGATTTTCTATGGCCATAATAGCATAAATCATGGTTCAGAAGATAAGCAAGACATAGTAGATCCAGAATACCAAAAGTCAAGTGAAATGTCTTGAAGATCTCGCACAAAGAGTCGGCAAAGATGAGCTTGGAGAATTGACTGGGTTTATGTAATGAAGATTCTTGCATGTTGTGCTAAGAATCATAGTAAGCCAAAAACTATCAAAATTCCCTGTAAAAAAATTGTTACCAATTTTCTCTCAAAGTAACTACATGCTCTTGATTCAGATGGACAGGAAGAGTTGAAGACATACAATTGTATTTCTGTCTGTCTCCTAGGAGATACCCATACAGGCAGTGAACAGAAATAGTATTATAGCTAAAACATCACAGCGTGCACACACACACACACACACACACACACACAATCACATCAGGCAGATTAGCCATACAATGATATCTTTAACAATGGCCAAAAAACACAGAGAATTAGTTAATTAGAATACATTTCACAGAATATTCAGGGTTTCACATTGCACATTTGCATCTTTGAAAGGTATAATTATGTCAGATAATATACTGGGTGCTGGAGTTTTTACATAAACACTTGTGGTCTAATTCAGAGTTATCTGTTTGCATGGAGCAGCTGTTGGGAGAAAAATATATAAGCTATTAAAAGCAGTCTGAATTAGGTGTGTTCTACTGGCATAAAATATACAATGCCTAGTCATTTATCAAGCAGTGCAGTGAGTTACTGTTTATTTATTATGCAAAACGTGTGCCTGGATAAGGTGCACAAATTAAGTGGCCTGTAAAAGAGTATGCTACCAATGCAGCAAGAAGCTTCACAGCAAATTATTTTAAATACACATGGTAATTCCAGATAAATTCTGTATTAAAGGATGTCAAATGAGAAATGAATATTGAAGACCATGACCAGAAAAAGAAGTAATAGGAATGACTTCTCTTTTGTCACAGTGGTATGTTAATTTCACTTTGTGACAGTAAACACAATGCCCCTGGTCTCACTGAGTGGTCTTCAGTGTACAGAGGGTGTCTTTCTGACCTATGATTAAGATTCAATTAGGAAAACAGAGACAAAAGAACTCTTTTAAAATAAGGACTTAATATCATAGTTTAGATTTTTACAACAGTGGGAAAACCTGTAAAAGTAAATTTAGGAAAGGATCAAAAAGGTCTCGCTAGCCCTGGCATGGGTGAATGAGCCACTTGTAGCCGCTGACGTGTGACAGAGATGAGCAGACACTGAAGCCAACAGGTGCTCTTGGGTCTTCATGCTTCTTATCTCTGAGAGTTTACAGCTGCTTCTAGGAGTGGGCCTGGGGTTGCTGATAATTATCAAGATTGAACTCAGGTTGGAAGCTTGATTTGGAACAGAAAAAAAAATCTTGGATACCTGTCACTTTCCTTTTCTGACCTACCACAACCCCCTGATTTGTTTTTAATTGATAAATTATTTTTTGAACAGGTTTAGATTTACAGAAAAATTGAGCAAATGTACAATATTGTCATATATTCCTTTTCCTATCCATTCCCAATTGTTCACCCTATCATTAGCGCATTGCTTAGTATAATATTTTAGCTGCAACTGATGAATGAATGCTTCTCATTTTAATAGGAAAAGTCCATCACTTACAACAATGATCATCCCTTATGCAGCTCTAAAGATTTGACAAGTATACCGGTATATATAATACTACAGTGTCATACAGAATATTGTCAATGTGCTAAAAATTCTATGGTCTATCTAGTCAGCATTCTCCACTTCACTTTCCTGGCAAGAGTGTTTTTGTTTATTTGCTAACTTTTTTCTCTTTCTATAGTTTTGGTGTTTTCCAAAATGTCAAATATTTGGATGGAATCATGCAACCCTCAAGCCTGGCTGCTTTACTAAACAATATTAAATTAACTTTCATCCATGTTTTTTCATGACTTGATAACTCATATTGCTGAATAATACACCACTGTATAGATACACCACAATTGTTCAACTATTGGAGGTCATTTTGGTTGCTCTATATTACTGAAAATTTAAAATAAAATATCCAGTTTTTTTATTTTTTTATCTTTATTTTTATTTTTACTTATTTATTTATTTTTTTGCGACACTGGTGATCGAACCCACAGAGTCACACCTGCCAGACAGGTGCTTAAGCTGCTGAGCCAAACTCCCAGTCCTAATATCCAGATTTTGACAGTTGTTTAATTCCTGCCAGCCAAATCCCATGCATATGAGGTATGACTGAAAATACTATGAATATTTAAATTTAAAAACTCATTACACTGTAAGACGCATTACCACTGACTGCCTTAAACCTACTGCCTCTCTGTTTGAACACACTACTTTCATTTGCCTTGTAACTACTTAACTCAGTTCTGGAAGTCCTCTTTCAAGAATTAGGTTGTGGCTGCCTCTATGTCCTGAATCAATTCAAAACATTTATTTTTCATGATAATTTTGACTTTGGAGAAGAATCAAAACTTACATGGTATCAGTGAATAAAGTGGATGACAATATTTTATAATATTTTTAAGAACATGCCTTTCTTTTGAATGGCACTTGGAGGTGGGATTCACTGTATTTTTTATCAAACCTCATAGACAATCATAAAAGAGAACTTCCAGAACTATTTCAAAAAGGGCAGGGAAAATGATAAAGTCTGTTCAAAGGAACAAGGAGAATTGGAAGGGAGTGATAGTAATGTGTCTTTTAGTGGAATACAATTTTAAAATTTCAATATTAACCATATATTTTGAGTGCAGTCATATATATATATATATTATAATCCAAGATCTTGCTATATATATGTACATATGTATGTATATATACATATATAGCAAATATATATAACATACAGCAAATATATATACATATATGTACAGTAAGATCTTGGTTTATCAGTAATTTATTCTAGAATATGAGCAAACATTTGTACTATATTTTAACTTGATAAATGAACAATGTCCTATAATATGAGTAGTATATCACTATGGATCAAAAAATTGGTGGTCAACTTAACACCAGCTGAATTACATCAGCATGGTGCTGAGTATAGATGGTCCAACCAAAGAAAGTTGCCAGCATAAATAGAGACATGGAAAAGAAGAGTAAGGCATTGTGGGTTCTTCTAAGAGTTGCTATTTTGAGTCAGTGGTTCTCCTGGAGGTGCTTGTCATGCTGGCCTCCTCAATACGGATTCAGCCATTATCATCAGAGGAGCTCGGGTCCTCATCAATGAGAGTGGCTGTGGTTCACCTTGGGGGAGCTCTGCTCCTCACATTGTGCATCGCTTCCTGGCTCCAGAGGAGAAGATGTGTGCTGGAGAAGTTTGTCACGCTGGGCTTCCTGACCTGTGCTCAACTGTTCTCATCATCGGAGGAGCTCAGGACTTTTTGCTGATGGTGGTTGTGGTTCACATTGGGGGAGCTCTGCTTCTCACACTGTGCATTGCTTCCTGGCCCCAGAGGGGAAGATGTGTGCTGGAGAAGCTTGTAACACTGGGTTTTCTGACCTGCACTCAGCTGTTCTCAATATAAGAGGAGCTTGAGACCTTATTGCCACTGAGGATACCTGTGGTAGTTTTCAGGGTAGCCCCGCTGTTTATTTTGAGTGTGACTTCTCGGCTCTGGTGTAGAACCCTCAACCTACTGCACAGCTCCTTCACCCTGTTGGCATAGACTTTCTAGCTTCCACTGCTGACCTTCGGCCTTCCCAGCACAGAAACATAAAATAGACTGGCGTGAGTCCTTATTGTGGGCACTTAGATTTCCAGTTGGATTTGTGGGAGGCATCCTCATAGGCTCTGGATCTTTAGCCAGACTCATGTGGGACATTGCTGTGGGATGCAGGACTTTGGCTGAATATCCTGGGTCTTTAGTGTTGTGGACAGATTTTCCTGCACTTGCTTGTGTTTAACTCTGGGTGACCACCATAAAACAGTATTATAAATTCTGTGTCCTGTATGCAGTTGTTCTCCCTATAACCCCTGAGTACAACATATGATGCTGAGTGTCACATGATCAGAATTCCACCAATGATTCTCTCTCTCTCTCTCACTGTGGGATTGTGAGTGATTGTCTCACAACAGCAAGACATTATGCAGATCTCATCTGCAGAGGAGGAGAAAAAGGTGGAGCAATGCCTCACTTCAAATGAGATTATGAGATGTATAATCTGAGAAACTGCAAAATATTGTAGAAAAGCATCACCTAAATAAGTCTACAGCCATGTAAACAATGAATCTATTTAACAAAAAAGCAATGTTGCACTTCTGCAAAATCCTTAGAAAGAGCCAAGTTAGTGTCATTGCCAAGGTGTCTCGTTAAAACTGCATGAAAAGAAAAAGATTCCATTGAGTCAATAGATAGCAGTGATTCTGTTAGTGATATTGCAAGCCATCCCACAGAGTAATCTACCCTCTCTTGGCTCCTTCACACCACCCATGAAAGTTTTCAAAGTCCAGTGCAGATTAATTTGTTAATTTTTCTTCATATTTTGTATTTTCTTTTTTATTTTGCATTATAATACAGTATTGTAATCGTTTTTGTAACAATATTTTTGGATTGTACAAAAAGTCACCTGAATTGCCACTATTTCTTATGGGAAATTCTCTTCCATATACATGTGCTTTGGATTACAAGCATGTTTCTGTAATGAATTATCCTCACAAACCAAGATTATATGGTGTGTGTGTGTGCATGTGAGTGTGTGCACGCATGCCAATAATAAAGATGATCATTAGAGGAAGGGAAATCCTGGAATCCTTAATTACAGGTTAGTAAGCTAAAATGTCAAATCCTACCATACTCCATTCTGTTCAGTTTGCCATCAGTATGCAGTTCCATTAAATAATATAACTTCCAAATAAGAAAGATGTTAGTAAAGACTTGTTTCCACCCAACAAGATATAAATATCTCTTATATTAACAAATTATTAACAAATTAATACATTAATATCAAAATTCACATGCCATTTATACAGCTTTCCATTATATTTATTCTTTTTCAAAGTGAACCACACAGTCAATGTCCTATAACAGAAATCTTCAGAGATAATGTCAATTACTATTAAAATATCTGCAGTTAGCAACTGGAGAAGGAGATATTTAGTCAAAATATGCACAAATATATCCATGTCAAAATTAAAAGTATTCATAAATATTATAAAACTTGTTTCTCCAAGTGGTCATGTTTGCCGCTGACAGTTTTAAGTTCCTCTCTACTTCTATTTCTGTATCATTCTCTTGCTCTCAGAAAGCATCTTATTCTTCATGGTTTCTTAATTAGTACAGTTACATAAACCTTTGTTCCTGAAGAAAGCTGGCTACCAGCAGTCCCACCTGTAGTGGTGCCTATGTGGTTTCATCAGAGGACATTGAAATGTTAAAAAGCACCAAGGAGTTCCTGCATTGCAGACATGATATTCTTTGTCCTTATTGTGTATAGCCAACCAACTGAAGATCAAACACTCGAGTGAGATCAATAATGACATTTTTTTCTCTTTTGTTCACCAACAGGAAGAACATAAATTCTTTAAGTGACAACCTCATCTTGCAATTTAATAGCCTATTATTATGCCTCCTGGTGAGAACAAAACTTTTTAGCAGCAAATACCTTCAACCCAGCAGAAACCAAAAGTGTGCAGAGAAGAAGCTAAGAACTCACTAATGAACCATTAGTGTGAGTAGTGAAAGGAGCCACCACCATTCGTCTCCTTGACTTTAGATTCACAAGTCTTGGCTAGAGGAGATATAGCACTGTACACAGTATTTCTGGGTAATTTAGACCACATGTGCATTTTAGAGAATATTGGATCATGTATATAATTCATTGCCAATCATGCACACTGTTACTGAAACTCCACAAATGCCATTCCAATTTTCCTTTGAGATTCTCTGCTGTCATGTGAAAATGACAGTAATACAAACAACTTCCACGAGCAAAAGTCCTCTTGTACTTCACATTCTGTAAAGTGAGTTTGTTGGCAATAAAGCCCTCCATGCAGAATACTGTGATAATGAATAGGGTGTTTTGTTATTCTAATAATGGTGCTTTGGGCATTTCAAGCAGAATAACTGTCCAGTGAGAATAATCTAAAGCTTAATCTGTGATGCACATAGCTGAATATGATTGCCCCACCTCTTGCTAACTGATGCATTGAGGATACATGTGATCTATCACATAACCAGGCTAGACACTCGGCAGTAGATGTGGCCAGATCACCCTTGAGGAGAGAAAACCTATGCAGGTGAGCCCACACACAGTCTCCACTACCTCTGCCATTTTCATTTTGTCTCTGTACCCATTGTGTGAGAACAGGTGTGACTCAGAAAGAGCTTGACTGATGTCCACATTGTGGATCAATTGGTCATGAATTATTAAAATTCTTCGGAGGTCATGCAGGTCCTTACACATATTTATTTACATTATGAAAAGCCTGATTACTAATTTCATTACATGATCATAAAATTCTATGCCAAATTCAGCATCTTCACAACACAAGATGAACTTTCAGCTCAAGCACTGAATAACTGTAAAGTCTTGACCTACTCTATTGTTTTAAAATTTCAATTTGCTCAACTGATATAATTTCAATTTACCTCCTTGTACTATGAAGAAGAGAAAGTTACTAGTAGTATCATTTACCAACTAAGAAAATAAATATTTTTTATTTAAGCGAAGAAGAAAAAAAAAGACATATATAACAAAGTCAACAAACAAAAGAGACAAACAAATGACTAGAGCAAATACCCAACAGTAACATTGCAGATTTACAAAACAGGATAATAGAAACTTGACAATGGTTGCAATATTGCATATCGTTATCTTTAAAATGGTTACTTACACTAACAGATATAGACGTAGAATTGACATAATCATATAAGTATTAATTGCTCTTTCTCAAAAATGAATACATTCAGCAGTGTGTTCATTTTAGTTATCTTACATATACATATATACAGATTTATATCTTTTCCTTTTCCCTTTTCTCTTTCCCCCTTTTCCCTTCCCAATTACTTTTGCTCTTCGAGATGTTTTTTACCCTTACATAGTATTTATTAGAGATTTTTGGATCATATATACTTTTTCAGTTTCTTACACTAGGTAGACAATATGGTATTTACACATGTGGGTTTGATTTATCTCACTTATGTGTATGGTCTCAAGTCATGACCATTTACTTATAAAAGTCTTAATGCAATCTTTCTTAATAGCTGAGTAGTACTCCATTGTATAAAAATACCACATCTTTTTTATCCATTCTTTGATTGATGGGTGCTTGGGTTGTTTCCAAGATCTGGCTATTACAAATTGGGTTGCTATAAACATGGGTGCACAGATCTCACTGTGGTATGATGTTTTCAATTCTTCTGGGAAAATGCCCAGAAGTGGGATAGCTAGGTTGAATGGGGTCTCTAATCCTACCTTCTTGAGGAATCTCCACACTGATTTCCACAGTGGTTGCACCAGTCTACACGCTCATGAACAGTGGAGAAGAGTTCCTTTTTCCCCACAGCCCCTCCAGCATTTGTTGTTGGTTGATTTTTTAATCTTGGCCATTCTTTCTGGAGTGAGATGGAATCTCAGCATTGTTTTAATTTGCGTTTCCCGAATGACCATTGATGTTGAACATTTTTTCATATATTTATCTGCCATTTGTATTTCTTTCTCTGAGAAGTGTGTATTCATCTCAGATGCCCATTTTTGGATTGGGTCCTTGAATTTTAGGGGCCTGATTTCTTTTAATTCTTTATATGTTTTAGATAGAAGTCCTTTGTCTGATGGACAATTGGCTAAGATATTTTCCCAGTTTGTGGGTTTTCTTTTCACTCTGTTGGAGATTTCCTTT
>RJWM01016742.1:0-44646 GCA_004363535.1 Dasyprocta punctata
ACCTCGCACCTGCCAGACAGGCGCTTGAGCCACTGAGCCAAACTCCCGGCCCTAGTTTTTTGAGGCAGGGTCGCACTATGTAGCTCAGGCCGGCCTTGCGCTCACGTTGTAGCCCAAGCCGGCCTCGAACTCACAACGCTCCGCCTACCTCAGCCTCCCGAGTGCTGGGATTAAAGGCGTGCGCCACCACGCCCGGCTAACTCTCTCTTAAGATAATATTTTCACACTGTTTTAGGATTGTTGAGTTCCAAGTGGCAAGAATGCTATCTTAGGTTAAAAAATAAGTTTAGTTACTCAAGTCTCCAAACTCTTTCACACACATATAGGGGTTCTGTTAGGCCTTAGAGGTGACAAAATCTAGGGCCTCAAGCAATCACCCTCTCTCTGTCTCTGAGAGTTAGTTTCTTTAGAGTGCCTATTTATATTCTTCCTCTCTGTTTACTTTCACATACTGTGTTTGTAAAAACCTCTTGCTGACTCTTCTTTTTGTTCATTGGGAAAGATATCAGTACTAATTTCAGATACTGAGTTTTTTGTTGTTGTTGTTGTTTGTTTGTTTGTTTGAGACAGGGTCTGACTGTGTTGTTCAGCCTGGCCTTGAACTTACCATGTAGATCTGGCCCACCTTGGGCTCAATGTGACCCTCCTGTCAGCCTCCCTGGTGCTGAAATTATAGGACTGCACCACCACACCTGGATGTTCAAATAGTGTTTTTTATATCCAAAATAGGCATTTAGAAAAAAACAGTTTGATTCAATGTCTTTTTGGTTTTGTTGAGACAAAGTCTCGCTATGTAGTTCAGGCTTTCCTTAAACTTACTTTGTGGCCCAAGTTGACCTTCGACTTGTGTAGTTCCTTCTGCCTCACTCTCCCAAGTGTGGTTACAGGCATGTGCCTCCACACCTGGTTTGATTTAAAGTTTTTATAAAATTCACAAATTGAGTGTGCTGGTGCATGCCTGTAATCCCGGCATTCTGGGAGGCTGAGGCAGGAGGATCAAAAATTTGAGTCTAGCCTGGGCAACCAATTGACTTAGTGGAACCCTGTCTCAAAATAGAAATTAAAAAGGACTGGGCATGTAGTTCAGTACAGAGGCCCTGGGTTCAATGCCCAGCAATGAAAAAAAAAAAAAAAAAAAATGAGTGACTCAATGAATGATTTCACTGTTCTTTCTCTAAAGGCTGGTTTTAAATGAAGTGCCACGACCTGTGTGGGGAGCAGGGCCCCAAGATGTGGCTCAGCTGCTCTCCATAGTGTGTGACTACTTTCTTAATTATTTAATGACTGAAAAAAAAATATCTTTCATTTTACACTAGGGACTGTTAGACAAATTTTGGCATTTGTGATCAGTATTCGTATATTAAGTAGTTAAATGTTTTTATGAAAGAAACAGGATTTTATGTAAATAATGAGAAAAACTTAATTTCATTTTTATGATTTGTGAAGCTTTTTCTTTTTTTCCTGAATGCTTTTTTTTTCTTCTTTTTAAAAAAACAAACCCTTAACAGTGTTCTAGGTTTTTCTTCTTGCCGATCACCTCATGTGCTAAATGTGGTTTATTAAGGTGACCCTCTAAGATGGCTCTTTGATTAAAGAGAGGCCCCGAATTTTCTAATGTTGTGGAAGAGGTTATATTTAGCTGTTGGTATTTCAAGCTGGAACACTTCATTCTCCTGTGCCTTTAGTTAATGACTCATCTGGAGAAAATGGGCTGTCTCTTGCTTTTAGGAAGAGTCTGTAGCAAATAATAATAATAAGTTAAGCTCTGTGGGAGACTTTCTGCCAAATGAGAAACTTAAAATGGAAAATGTTTTGTAATATATTTTATTGCCCGTATGTGAAATACATATGAAAGGCTATAGAAACATTTTGCTTCTTATTATCTTCAGCTGATAAAAACAAAAAGTATAGCCCTGATGTCACATATAACAAAAAGAAAGCATTTTCTACCAAAGCAGTATGTGGGTTATTCTGAGTTTAGCCAAATTATTTTCTGTACTGTGTATACAGCAGTGGTCAAATCTTGATCATTTTTAGTAACTGGAGAAAGTGTTGTTACTGTTGAAGTATTGATTTTTTTCAAATATTTTGTATTGCATGTAATTAAAAACAATTGTCTTTGTTATATCCATGTTAGTATGAGAGCTTTTCTATTGGATTTTTTGAGGGGTTGGTATTTGGCCCAGGGTGTGGGAGCTGCTGATTGTAGTTTTGACTACCTGTCCAAGTTACACTGATTGCATGCTTCAGTTTTCTCATCTGCATAAGATTTTGTTCTTCATGACTTTTGTTACAGGAATGAAAGAATGTAGAATAGAATGAAGAAAAGTATATGGAAAGAGAAAATTTTAAGGTTCTGGAGTTCAGATTTGGAATCCAAAAGCCTTTGTTTTGAAGTAAACTCGCCAAGCCTCCCTGAGACCCTTCATGACCACTTTGTTAGAACTATGGTGTGTGAGATGGTCTTTCTTCTTCTTACACTTACGTTTATTTAATGTGGTTAACCTACCTGCCTACCTGCCTATCATGAAACTTCTGCAAGCCACTGTTTGTGCTCCCTGCCTGCATTCCCCCAAGTACTATGGAAGGTTCCAGGGGGGAATTGGGGCTTTTGGCTCTGTCCCAGAAGAGGCTGCATTGTTTCTCAGTACCTGGCAGTCCACAGGTAGCCCAGCTTCCACTGTGGTCGGATTACCCTTGTTTTCAAGTCTCTGTTCTTTCTGTGTGTCAAGGAATCATTTCCTTGCATTAAAGTAGAGTATACTCTATACACAGCATTCTGTGTCCTTAATCATAGCAATACTGGGCAGTTCGTCATGTTTGAGAGATGAATTGATTCATTCTTTGAGCATTTATTTAATGAATGTGGTTGTACTTTGGGTATCTTAAATCCACTGTGTCCAAAACTGAACTCTTGGTGTTTTTCCCCAAAGCTGGTCCATCTCTAGACTTCTCTCTTTCACTCAATGGTAGTCAACTTTCTCCTTCTCATTCTTTCACATAAAAACAAAGTTATCCGGGATCCCTCTATTTCTCTCATCTCATTTCCAGCTCTTGAGGAATTCCTACTGGTATCGCTTTTGAATTGTATCGTGAAATGTAATCACTCATGTAATCTCCACCCTAAAGTCACCTGCTCCACCCTGTGTCCCCTTCTGTGCCACCATCATCCTTCATCTACATTACATAGCAGTCTCTTAATTAACTTCTCTCCTTCTACCCTCGCTGCCGTCTTTATTACATTCTTAGCACAGCTCACGGGTTGGCTGTCTAAAAACCCAAGGTAGACAGTGACACTCATAGCTAAGAATGAGGAAGGTATAAAAACAGTAAAAAAAGGAAGAATTATTTGCAAGTGAAGTGACTGTATTTTTGCAAGATAAAAATAACAACTGATAAATAATTAGAAACAAGATGTACACAATGAGTGTTTACAGAATTAAGACACAAAAGTATATTTTTACTACTTTTCTGTGTACATAAAGCCACAAATTATAAATTAGCAGCAGTGCAGACAGAATAACAGGATACCAAGAAATTACACATGAGATTTATTCCAAATGAGAAAATTGTTCAAAATTAGTGTATCAATTATAATTTTTTATTTTTATTTTTTGGCTTTTTGAGACAGGGTCTTCCTATGGAGTCCAAGCTGGCCTTGAAATCACTATGTAGCCCAAACTGGCCTCGAACTCCAGGCAATCCTCCTGCCTCAGCCTCCTGAGTGCTGGGATTACAGGCATGCACCACCACACCCAGCTATCAATTATAATTTACTAGGTGTCTCCACCTACTTCCCAGAGATTTTCTATTTGCACAGCACCTCCGGACCAGCTAACCCATGAATTTCTCTATGCCCTGTTCTGTGGAACTGGACCACACCTTCAGTACAGTCTTGCCCTACACAAGCTTTATGCTTCCTTGATTCTCTTCAGTCAGCCCTAGGGCACCAGATGGCGCTTTCTTATATCTTACACTTACTCTTTTAGCATAATCAATAATTCCTTATGTTAAACTCCCTGTTTTAACTTACTGTGTGGCTTATCTGTTTTGATTGTACACAGTCTAGCACACTATATTAATGGAATTTTGACGAGAATTTTATTTTCATAGGTGCTACGAAAGCATTTGACCAAACTCAATATTCATTCTTCTTTAATTAACTTTTTATGATTTGAAATATAGCACACATAGAAACGTATACAAATCATAAGTGTACAACTGAAAGAATTATCTCAAAGTAAACACACTTGTTTAACTACCATGCAGCTCTAGAAATAGAACTTGGCCCACAGCCCAGAAGCACCCCTGGTTCCCTTCCTTCCCCAGAGGTATCATCTCTCCTGAGGGCTGTGAGTGTGCATGCATGTAACAATGATTGAATCCAGGTTGCTTTGCTCCTTTGTTCTACCTTCAACTGTGTGTGTGTGTGTATATATATATGTATATATATATGTAAATTTTTATTTTGTTTTATTTTATTTTATTTTATTTGGTACCAGGAATCAAACTCAGGACCTCACACTTGCCAGGCAGGCACTGTGCCACTGAACTCTATCCCTAGCCATATATATATTTTTTTTTCTTTAAAATAAAATAAAGTAGATACGTATGTTATTTTAAAGAGAAAAAAATACTATATTTTGTTTTGAATCAAGTGTCTCACTAAGTTGCTGAGCCTGGCCTAAGTTTTACAGTCTTCCTGCCTTAGCCTCCTAAGAAGCTGGGGTTACTAACATGCTTCCATAGTGACTTTTTTGTTGTTTGTTTGCTTTTATCTTTTTGAGATAGGTTTTCACTATGCAGTTCAGGCTGACCTTGAACTTGCAGTGATCCTCCTGCCTCAGCCTTCCGAGTGCTGAGATTGCAGGCCTATACCACCATGCCTGCTGGATACACTTCTTTGTGAAATGCAAATTTAAGTTCTTTTGTCCAGGTTTCTATTGGATGTTTAATAATTTTTGATCAACTTATAAGAAATCTCCATGTCCTCAGGTTCTGATTCGAGGTGCTGTTGCATCCTCCCAGCTTGCTGCTTCCTTCTCTCCATGGTGTCTTGGATATGTAGATGTACTTAATTTTAGCACGTGCCTTCTATTTGACATTCTTCTTGTTTGTTACTCTGGAAGATTTTGCTTATGGTTCATGTTATTCTTTAATGATTGGTGAAATTCACTAATAATGCCTTCTAGACTTGGAGTTTTTTTTGTGGGAATGTTGCACTATAAAACAGTTAAAAGACTTGTTAGATTTTTTTCACTTATTCTCAACTTTGGTAAGATTTGTTTTTCTAAGTATTTGTATATTTTGTCCAAATGTTAAAATGTACTGCCATCCTATTGTTTGTAATGTCTTTTTGTGATCTTTTAATGTACATCGATCTATGTATTGATCTATGTGATTTGTATCCTTTTGTATTTCTGCTAATGATTATTTCATGCCTTCTTTGTAAGGACACATCAATTTTATTGGCCTTTTCAGAGAAAAACTGACTCTGTTTTTCCTTTGTAAAACCTACTTTTTTTCTGTTTCTGTATATTCAGCTCTTTATTTTTGGTTTTGTACTCTATTTGGATTTAATTTCTGGGCTTAAAAAATATTCTTCAGATGTATACTTGACCATGTGAAATATTTTTATTTATGACAAAAAGTTCTCAAAATGTTAAGACCCACTACAAGTTGATAAAAAAAAAAAAGTACCCAATTAATCACAGTCCAATTAGTGCTTCTTTAGTATGTGGAGAGCTGGTGAAAGTCATTAACAAAAGCAACAGTTACACATTTTTAATGAGTAATGTCTGTAAATGGCTAGAAAAGTTAGTATACTGGCCCTAAAACACAGGAAAAGATATTCTTCAGCTTATAGCAATTTATTTATGTTTTAAAAATCCATTTTATTTCAAAGAGAAAAAAAAATTCACAGCACGTCAATCAGGGAACAACAATGGTACACATTGTGCGTTGTCATCCCCAAATCATTCACCCAGAGCACGAAACGTCTTCATTCAATTGCCCAAACAATGGCAGCACAATTCTTTCTCTTCAGTGAACTCAGAGAAATCAGTACTATAACTATCTTAACTATCTTTTTGTATACATATATATATATATATACACACACACACATATACACATACATATGTTTTTTCTTTCAGCTTCTCACATTAGTGAGACAACATGATGTTTACACATGTGTGTCTTATTTTTTCACATATGAGTATGGTCTCAAGTTGCATCCATTTACCTGTAAAAGTCTCTAGTCTATCCTTCTTTACAGCTGAGTAGTACTTCATTGTATAAAAATACCACATCTTTTTTATCCATTCCTTGAACTTGTAATTTAAACCTGCTGCTGAATTAGCAAATATTTAAAAAGTCAGTAATACATAGGATTGATTGGCATGGACGCAGTAATTAAGTTGTTTCATAAACTACAGCAACAATGTAATTTGCCACAAACATTTTGAAAGATCAGTCATGTATTATTTATCAAAACTGTAAGTGCCCTTTGACCTCTGTATTTTATGTGTGTAGAAAGATGTTTGTTTCCATATTACCTGTAAAAGCAAAAAGCAACAGCAAAATCCTACAAATAAACAAAATCTAAGCACAACCCAAACTTTATTTTAGAGATTAGGTTGTAATGAAAAATTACAAAGCCACTAAAAGGAAGTAGCCTATAGGTATTAGTTGTTACAAAACAAGCACCTGGAAAAGTTGGTTGGAAAAATATCTTCTTTTATTCTTTTATTAAGTTTATGGTCTAAGTGTTTGTATTTTGGGGTCTGCATAGCAAATTTCTGAAGTGCCTAGTTACGTGCATTGCATAAGGTAAAAACTGAATGATTTTTGCATTATGTTTATGGAATTGGATTACCGTAATCCAAGTTTGTCTACTTTGAACAGAGTATTCAATATTACTTTCAGTTATTTTTACTTTTCATTTATCTTGTTAATTCATAGACAGTGAAACCCGTGAACCGTTGTACAGCTCTTTGCTTGCTCACGTTGCCCAGCACAATTCCTTGAATCCCACAGATCAGCACTTGCAAGGCAGAATTAGTTAATTAAAAATGAACTTTAATTATTTGTTTTATATTTCTAGAATCCATTCACATTATCTTTTATGAGTTTCTTCATAGATTCTGTAGTAGATAAGAACAACAGTAATCATTCACCTGTTACGGAAGAGCGCAGGCAGGCCTAGGCAAACTACCGGCTGCGGATCAGACCCGTCCTACCGCTTGATTTTGTTATGGCCCAGAAGCCACGTCCTTAAATATTTTTTATAGTGTAGGAAAGAAAGAGTATGACACATGAATGTTATGTGAAATTCAAGTTTCAATGTCCCTAAAGTTTGTTAGAAGACATGCTTATTCCTTTAGGTATCGTTTTTGGAGGTTTTCCCACAACAATGGCAGAGGCAGCTAGTTTCACTAGAGACAAGTGGTCGAGTTCTCCTGGGTGATGCTCACTGCTGCCTCATGCTGTGCATCTCAGTGGGGCGGTGATGCTGTCCCACCTGTATTTCTGTGGTATCGTAATGCTTTTTAGATTATTAGTGCTTATATTAAAATAATAAAAGGAGAAAATTATTGTTTTATAGGATCAGTGGACTGTGGATTATTTAGTTAAATTAAATGGTGTTATTGTGCTCTGCTAAAATAATATAGTATAGGACTGGGGATTTAACTCAGTGACTCGATCACTTGCCTGGTAAGCACAAGGTCGTGAGTTTGATCACTGGTTCCAAAAAAAAAAAAAAAAAAAACAGAGAGAGAGAAAAGAAAAAAAATATAATATATGCGAACCATTACCAGACTAGACACCTAAGTATTCCATGTTCACAGGACAGCAACTCTCCTACAGATTTAAAATACAGGATCTTAGCCAGGTGTGATGTCACATGCCTGTAGTCCTAGCACTCTGTGAGGCTGAGGCAGGAAGATTGCAAGTTTGAACTCAACCTGGACAACATAGTGACTTAGTGGAACCCTGTCTCAAAATGGAAAATAAAAAATGTGCTGTAAGTGTCGCTCAGTGTGAAGGTCTGGGTGCAATCTCCAGTAACCTGGGGTGGGGGGACCCAACATCACATTACAGCGGAAAACTTTCACGTACAGGCAATGCACACAAGTGCACGCTTGTATACACACACACACAGAGAGAAAATGAGGCTGCACCTAAAGTAAGATTTTGAATGACTCATTTGTTAACCAGGCAAGGAGACTTACTTTTTTTGTTGTTGTTTTTTTGAGATAGGATCTTGCTCTGCATTTCAGGCTGTCCTCAAACTTACAGCAGTCCTTCTGCCTCAGCCTCCCAATGGCTAGGATTACAGGTATGCATGTGCCACCACACCCGGCCTGAGAGCTACTTACTGATAGTAAATTAAATTGTGTTTTATTATATCAGCTAAAGGAATGTGTTCAGAAAAATGAAATTTGATTAAGAATCTGAGTATGATTTTACGTGCCTGTGATTTTAGCTACTCAGGAGGCTGAGGCAGGGAGATCATGAGTTCGAGGCCACCCAGGGCAGCCTAGTGAGACCATTATCTCATTTCAGATTTATAAACGGGGCTAGGGATGTAGCTCAGTGCTAGAATACTTGCCTGGCATTTGTGAGACCCTGCATCCAATCACTAGTATGGTATCAGGGAAAAAGTATAACTAAGAAGATTAGTCTTGTGGTGATAATAGTGACTTTCAAAAATGAGGACACTGGCTCAGTATCAGTAATCAATTAAAGAAG
This sequence comes from Dasyprocta punctata, assembly GCA_004363535.1. NCBI lineage: Eukaryota > Metazoa > Chordata > Mammalia > Rodentia > Dasyproctidae > Dasyprocta > Dasyprocta punctata. Next base: position 8,755 of record RJWM01016742.1, read on the forward strand.
GTAATGATTCAATTGGTTTTCCTTGGCTCTTGATGAGTTGACAGATGTTGTGGACATTGATCAATGTTTATTCAAGGAGTCGTGCTGAGTTGGAAGTGCCTGAAAGATTCATTAGCCTTCATGAAAAGTCTGTGTGGAACATCTGCAGACAAGAATATTTTCAAAGAAGTTGAGAAAACATGAATTCAGTGTAATCTGAAGTGGAATCCATTAGGATGTGTTACAGCTGGCAGTGATGAAAATATGCGTGGAGCAGAAAAAGGGTTCATTTGGAAAAATTTACAACAATCGTGAAAACATAGTGTCTTAAAGCCTGTGATTACTCATTATAGTTTGTATCAGCAGGTATTTCGTGGAAAATATTTGGATCTGTCATTTCTTACTGACCTGGTAGAATCCTGAGTCAACATTTCATTTGGTTCCATGACGAGGTAGTTCCACAAGTTTTCATAATAAGTTTAAGCTATTTGACTGTGGTATCACGATCAGTTTGATTATTACAATTTTATGAGCTCATGCTTGAGATTCTGGTTTTTCTAAATGAAGATGACCTCCTTAAATACTATAATTGAACATCAAATGGCATCAAAAATTAGCTTTGGTGCAGACTTTATGTAATTTCTCAACGATACCATTATTATTTCTTAATTACAAGTCAAAACAGTGCTTATGCAGAATTTACATTTATGCTAAAGTCATTTGATAGCTACTAATATAATTTGAATCACAAGTAATGTCAGTCTATGTAATCTACATCCCATTACATCAGCAGTTAAAAAGGAGAAGTGATACCTCCATCCTCACACACATTTGTAGCAGATTTGTGCTTATGCTTAAATAATAGTTTCAGCAAGGACAGAGGTATCATCCTTATTTCAAAATCCATCTAATGATGCAGTCAAGAATTTTCACCTTTTTAGGGACTGGATGTATTGCTCAGTGGCGTAAGTCCCTTCCTGGCAAGTACAAGATCCTGAGTTTGATTGCTGGTACCAAAAAGAAAAAAGAATGTTCACCTTTTTAAAAATTGTTGTGGTGGCGCTGCTACATCTCCAGTTTTTTAAAATTTAATTTTATTTTTTATTTTGAGACAAGATCTCACTAAGTTGCTAGGTTGCCAAGGCTGGGCTTAAACTTGAAACCTTCTGCTTTTAAGCTCTCAGAGTGCTGAAATCACAGGCGTGCATCATGCCTGACTTCTACTTAATCCTGGATTGGAAATGATTAATCTGTATTGTAGTGACATGCTAAAAGGCAAATATTAAGAGAATATTCTAATAGAATTCTGTAAATGCCATCTAAAGCAATGAATATGTTCAATTAAAATCATATGGTTCTGGATTAATGCCAGTGTTTGACAGTATTTATCCATTAGAAAAGACATTTTTAAAGTTGAAATATGTAAATCGTTAAAGATCAGTGTTAACAGATGAATATTTCCAATCAATTTTGATGATAGGGACCAGTTACTTGGAACATCACTTAAATAAATTCTTATTTTCCACAAAAGAAACGTAGCCTTTTTGTTAGCAGACCTGAATAACAAAACAACAACAAAAACCAAACAAAAATCCCCAAACTCTAATTAATGTTTTAATATTCTGAATGTCATATTGAAAAAAACATGTTTTGGAAATTCGAGTTTCTCTTGTTTGATAAGTATCTAAATAATTTTTTCTGTGTGTGTTTTCTCCTCTTTATTCATAAATCCTAAAATATTTACTACCTGGCCTTTTTACAGAGAAAGCTTTCAATAATATGTCTTATTAAAAACCAATTACGCATTGAGTTGACTGTTCTTCAAAACACTAAAAATGTTCAGATTTGGAAATTTTTTTCTCTAATGTAATTAATTTATTCTTTGAAATACTGGGGAAGAAATTCATCTGCAAATTATACTGTCTGTAAGTATATACCAATACTTCCCTCCTGTAGTAGCTGAATAACTTTGGAATACAAGGCTTTGTACTTTTACTGATTTTTGTTTCCTTTTGCTTCCAAATGACTATTGTTGGTTTGTATAAATTGTTTTACTTTTGAAGTCCAGCTTGTACTTTAAAAAAATGTATGTTTTACTTTGTATTTATTTTATTCTACATTATATTTACAGTGTTGGTTATTATTTTCAAAAGCAAAATGAATGCTTTTTTAAATTCAGTACACTTGGCAAGAAGTTTATTTTAAATTTTGTGGAATCCCGTATATCATGCCTTGATACATTTTTATATTGTTAAACAGATGACTTTTTTGTGAAACAAACTTTCACATCGCTGTTATCTTAACTTGGTACCCAAGAGAGGTACATCTTCAGTTGTTTTTTTTTCTTAACATAATTAATCCTTTTATTCTTTACTACAATCTTCTGAGAGTTTACTAGTATCCCATGAGAGTTTATGCCCAGGGACATCTGTCACAAAAGAATATTTGTAATCTGTTCTGCAGTCATGTGGCATTGTAATGAAATGATCATCTGTGAAACTGTCACCTGGTATTGTTAGTCATTATAGAAGGATTATTGATGTTAACCTTCTGGTTGTTGACATGTCAGTAAAAGCATTGCATTCTCACAAGTATCTTTTTTCTTTTTTTTAACTGAACTCAACATGGTGTTAGTATACATTACCATTATTGAAAGCAGACTGTACAAAAAGTTTTATACAGATAAAAAAAATTCTTGCAGATCTGTTTGTGTGGATACAAATAAACACATACACAGTATTTTACATCATTATAATTACACATATTTACACATACTCTATTTAAATTATTTTACAAAATGAGGAGAGGCAATTATAAAAGCATAAAAACGAATGAAAACTTCAACTAAATACTTAAATTTAAAATGCTACAAATATCTTCTAGGGAACTCTGGTCTTTGTCTTTAAAGTTTACTTCTAATAGAGTGTTTTTGTCTCTTGCCACTTTGCTCACTAATTTTAGCCCCTCCCTGCTTGAAGAAAAAAGAGACTATATTCATTGGGATTGAAAACACACTTCTAGTTTCAGAGCAGATTTATCATCTAGCCTTCAGGCTGTTCTTTAATATAGCACTCTTAGGAATGAATATCTTAAGATATTCCCCAGATGTTTTAAACTTCAACGAACTTGTGGTTTTCTTTATTGGAATCTTTTTTTTTTGTATTTTTTTTTTTGGAAAGATGAAAGAAAATGTCTTCTCATTATCTAAATACTTTTCATATTGGTTTTTAAATACCGTTTGTTGCAAACGTGTAAGTTAAAACTGGTATACTAATAACTTCTCAAAATCCTTGCTTTTATAAAGTGCCATCAATATGAGAATCATATTAATAATAATATGAAAATAGTATATTGTGTATGTGGTTCTGAGTTTACATTGCTATGTTCTTAGAATTTGTTCTATAAAGTTGTAACGTTTGGTGAATTATTAGTGGGCCATTTAATAGATTTTGTTCTTATTAGTGCAGTAGAAGTTGAAAATGCTTGGTTGGCATCAAGCATCTTCCAAAACTTTGAGGTTTGAATCTAAAATTTTAAAGCTGTCAATCATTTAGTTCTACTTTTAGATGGTAGCCTAATTGAAAATTCTCTGTGAAATGAGCAAATGTTATTTCTCCACAGTTATAAAAGTAGTTAGTGGCTGGGTGTGTTGGTGTATACCTGTAATCCCAGCGCTCTGGGAAGCTGAGGCAGGAGGCCCAAAAGTTCCACCCCAATCTAGGTAACTTAAAGATGTAGTAAGAATGTGCTTTAAAAAAAAGAGGAGAGGGCTCTAGAGGAACTTGAGTAAGAGAGCCCTGGTTTCAAGCCCCAGGGTGTATGTGTGGGTGCTTGGTAACATTCATTAAGTGTGTGTTGTGTTCAAGGAGTGTAATGAAAGAGCAAAACAGTGCCATGCACACCCAACCCATCCCTCCATGCACTTGGGGGAAGCAAGTGGAAGACCTTATTTGGTCTCAGTTGTCCAGAAATAATTTGATTTTGTTTTCTTTCACTGGATAACATAGTGTCTATGTGTGAATCTAAAATATATGTTTTAACTAAACTTCTCTCTAGAAAGAAAGTTCTAATTCTTGTTTTTCTGAATTCTTTTGACTTAATTTTCACCTGAGACGTAGGCAAAAAGCGAATCAATGTTGCAGTATTTTAAAAACATTCGAGGGAAATCTATTTTTGTTGGTAATCTGCACTTTCTTGAAAATCTTTGCAGCAGCAGCAGCAAGACTCACTTAATTCTTTCATATTTTGTCCAGCCATTCATTTATCACTCTGTGTGTGTGTGTGTGTGTGTGTGATTCTACTATCTGTTAGATACCAGGCTTAAATACTGTGGAACACAAAAAGATCGTATTTTATGCTGTGTTTTACAAATGAGAAGACCTAATCATAATTAATTTAAAATCCATGAACATGTCATAAATTAGGTGAAAATGAAGTTCAAGCCAGGTCTACCTAACACCGGCACCTTTGTTTTTCAAACACAAAGGAATGCTGCCTACCCTGATACCTTGCAGTATCCAACCAAAAATTGATAGCACAGTGGTCTTATATGTCTGTAGAAACTTGGGTGTGTCGGGCTTCTCTTCTTTCATTTGCCAACTTCCTTTTTGAAATTCTTCTTTTCTGAGCTCATTTTCTGGCAATCAGCTGTTTCTCTCCCTCCTTGCTGGAACCCTCTCCATCTTACATTTTGGGTGTCCTCCAGTTCACCTTCTGGATTCTTTTTGTGTGTCTGGGTAGGGGGAGTCTTTTTTAGTCTGCCCTTGTTTGGCATTTCTGTGCTTCATTCTGTAAGAATGTGTCTTTAGTCAAGTTTTGGGAAAATATTTCCCTTTTTATGTTTTATTTTTTATTTACTTTTATTTTTTGATACCAGAGATCAAACTCACAATCTTGTGCCTGACAGGCAGGCGCTGTGCCGCTGAGCTATATCCCCCAGCACTGACCATTTAACCCAGGGCCTTGTGCATGAAAATACTCTACCATTTGCTGTGTTTTGAGGCAAGATTTTGCTGTGTAATTCAGGCTAGCCTGGAACTCTCAGCAATCCCCTTGCCTCAGTCTCCCAAATGCTGAGATTACAGTCATATGCTCCCCTGCCTGACAAACTTGGGAATTTTTAAGCCATTATTTGTTCTGAAATGTTTTTCTGCATTGTACTTTTTCTTTTTGAGCATTCAGAAGATAAAAATATTAGCTTTTTTCAGTATTGTCTCGTAGGTATGAGTCTTTTTTTTTTGAGACAGGGTCTTACTATGTAGTTCAGGCTGGCCTTGAACTCACAGGGATCCCTCCTGCTTCAGCCTCCCAAGTGCTGGGATTACAGGTGTACACCACCATGCCTGGTGTTTGCATTTTTCTAAACTTTTTGTTTGTTGTTTAGATTGGAAAATAGTAATTTTGATTTAAGTGTACTGACTGAACTCTTGTCTCCAGATTGTCATTGAGCCCATCTAATAAGTTTTTTATTGAATTTTTAAGTGCTAACGTTCTCATTTGGTCTTCTTTGTGTCTCTTCTTTGCTGAAGTTTCATTTTTTCCACATTTCAAGAGTGCTACAAATTGGTAATTGCCTGGAGCTCTCCTTTTTGGTCTTCTCACTGGAGAATGGGGGCTTTATTTTCCCAATTCACTGCATACTTCCTGTGACTGTACTTTTCTCCTGAAGTAAGGGGAATAGTCTAAGCTTGAACTGATTCAGTGAATTCTCAATCCACATATCAAACCATTATGTTCTAGATGTTTATTTTTAAAAGAATATTTAATTTTCTGAAGAAATTCTGCATTTGTTCATATAGACTTTTGTGCATTCTTTTGTTTCCTTGAAAATATTATTTATAGTTATTTGAAAGTGGCTTTTTTAGTTCTAGTGTATTAGTTACAAATCTTTGTTATTTTTACATTTTGTTTTCCCACTTGGCGTATATTCCAGTTGTTTATTTTTTATTTTATTTTGTTTTTTTGATACAGGGTCTCACTATGTAGTTCAGCCTGGACTTGAACTCATTGTGTAGCCCAGGCTGACATCAAACTCACAGCAATCCTCCTGCCTCAGCCTCCCCAGTGCTGGAATTATAGGGTTGTGCCATCATACCTGCCTCAGTTGTTTATTTATTTATTTATTTATTTTTTACCAAAACCATTTACGTAAGAACCATTTACGCCTGCAATTTGTATCTTCTTCCAGAGTCTTTGCTCTTTTTCTCAACTGATTCTGATCCAGACTGAGGGGAATCACTGATTGCCTTAATAAAATCCAGCGTTTAGTAGGCTAAGACTGATTTTCAGTTTTGATAGTTGAGTGTCCCCTGTTTGCTCCATCCCTAGAGTGAGACCATTGAGTTTTATCTTCTTAGCTCTGGCATTGTCAGTGTTTTACCTAAATTCTCATTCTCCCCCACATTCAAGTTTTGGGGGAAACTGCAATTTTGTTCTAGGTTTTCCATTTCCCATTTTATCCCGATTTTGTTGCTTTAGTGTTTTATAATTGTTAAAGTTACTCCCCCTCCCTTTTGGGCGGTACTGGGGACTGCACTGCTTCTAGATGTAACCAGTAGCGATGGCCTCCTCTATATCCCAGAGAAAGGGTGGGCCCTTTCTTCTTATTCTCCACTCCTTCTAGGGCTTTTGCTTCTTGCCTCTAGTGTTTTATTCCTTTTTGTCTGGCCTGTCTTTTGTGAGTGATCCCAGACTGGGAGAATTTTTTGCTACTGGGGTAATGCTGGTTAACCTTAACCATTCTGTTTCAGAACCCAGCAGATGTGTTATGAGACCAACCAGTCATGAGTTGGCAGTTTGAGAGGTGTTTGCTTTTGTCTCTGTAGCTTCATATTACTGGATCAAATGTGGTCAGATGGGATGAGAAGCTGCTAGATCTGGTTTGCCCTCTTAACAGCTCTTGCTTATTTCAAAATTTATCCACGTGGTTCCTGTTGCCTCCATAGCTCTTTGGTACTCAACAGTATGACTTAGGATTTATGTGGCATCTTTAGCTGTTGTCAATAGGAATGTTGGCTGAGACACACTATACGCTATTCAGAACTGAAAGTTCAATATGGTGTATTTTGAGAGAGACTTAAATGTTTGAATGAGTGTTTTTGATGAGCAATTTTTTTTTTATTTTAAAGTTTGCTGGGAGATTAGTTATTGATTACTTTCTCCATATCTGTTACACATGTTTCTAGAACATTCCTATGATCAGAAAAACTCAGGGGGCTCTCAGATAGAAATAACAGCAGAAAGCAAACCAATAAAGGGTAGAAGGAGAGTGTAATTTGTGTATCGGAACTGCCTGCGGCATGTGGATAACATTCTAGGTTTACCAGGCAACTGCATATGTCATTTTGAGAACCACTGTTGGGAAGTATTTTTCTTTTCCTTAATATGTTTTTATCTTCTATGGTTTAAAATGAAATGTCAAACAATTTACTGTTTAATGAAAATTGTAAATTGGTTTAGTGAAATTTAATGCACATATCATCATCATTCATGTACATTTAGGAATAATCATTTTATTTTAATCATGTATACTTAAAAACACAAAGTACTTTCCAACAGTGTATTTATCTCATGTATAAAAAACTTATTTGTCTTCAGAGTTATAAATGGGAATAATTAAACCTTTAAACATTTTAGAATTGACTAAGGGCTTATCTAAGCAACACATGCTAAAAACCACTTTCTTATCAAAGAAAATAAAATTAGAAGTTAGAGAAATATCTTTGAATTACAATCTTTATGAACTAATAGCTTAACCTTAGTTTTGAGTGTCTGTTACTTTTTCCATCTTTTTAAAATACACTTAAATATAAACACATGTGGGAAATGTTCTTTTGGCTTTTATCAAACTGACATTTAAGTGGATTTTTTTCAACCTCACTAAACATTTGTGGTAAAAGATTTCAAAGCTTTCAATCTTAGAATTTGCCTATGGATTTCCCCCACTGTGTTATTCTATTAACATTTGGTCTTAATAACTGTAACCTGTTTAGAATTACTGCTGTTTTAAATTTATTATTTGTTTAGATGAAAAGTTTTGGAAAGAGCTTCATCAAAAATCCTACTTGGCAGTTATGAACGCTTTAAAGATGTTAATTTTCTGGAGGTTTTCTACAAATATTTTAATTAAATGACTTATCCCTCATATGCCTATTTTCATAAAATACTTAAAAATTTTTGATGTTTGTTTTTATACTATTGTGGTGACCCTTTCTTCTCTTCCCTCTTGCCAATTTTAAGAAAACAGTGGCTTCAGTTTCTGTGAAAAAGGAAAGTGTAAAATGTGGATTTTTTGAACATTTTCTTGTTTATAATTCTGAGGTTTAAGTACTGTTATCCATAGAAGAATATTTGGTGCCATATTATAGGATATTATGATGACGTTCTTAAAATTTTGTATGTTGTGTGCCTCATGTCAGATCAGCAGAAAAGTTGCATGTTAAAAATTAAAGAGCTATTCTCTTCTCTAATTTCTCCTCTTTTATTTTTCTTATTTTTACTTTTTAAAAAATCTTTTCTGACTTTTTAGGATTCACTTGTATGTCCATTCTAAAATAATTAAGTTATATTTGCCTTTTAAGATTAATAAATAATAAATTTAGTTTTAGGCCACAAAATGTTTTAAGTATTCGTATTTTTATTTAATTAATTTTAATGTGTCCCTAGTTATTGGATAGATTGCACCCATCTTAAGGCTATTCTTCAGCCTGTCAAATTATTCTGTACAGGGCTTGGAAGATGATGAATCTGAATTTTCTCATTCTTCTCAAAAAACAAGGATATAAATAGAATCACAATAACCTATACCTTCAGAATTATTAAGAGAAAGGATGTACTAAGAATTAAAATGTCTTGCTTGGCATGGTGGTACGTGCCTCTGATCTGCTGGCACTCCTGAGACTGAGGCAGGAGAACCAGCACAAGTTCAAGACCAGTCTGGGCTACATAGTGAGTTCAGAGCTAACCTGAACTACATAGTGAAACCCTGTCTCAGGAAAAAAAAAAAAAAAAAAAAGGAATTAAGATGTCTTACAAGTAGAGGAATAAACATTGCATTCTAGTATTCTCACTGATTTTGTATGTCTGCACATTTGGAGAGCTGAAGTGTAGTGCAGAGGCTTATAAGACTTGAAAAAAAGAAGAGCATGAGAAATACAGATCAAAAACAGACCCAGTCACTCATGGAGAGAAACATTTCAACACAAGTTCCAGACCTGTATTTTGGAGACAGGATAGAATAAGGCGAATTCTTTTTCCCAGTATAGCAAAACCAGTCCATTTTAGTTAGGAGTTTGTCCAAAAGCAAACCTTGAGCTCTGTCCTGGAGCTCATAGCCAGGGGACTCCCTGGAGGAAGGGAGATGGCTAATGGAATAGGAGATGGCAGGAAGGAGCAAAGACAGTGGCATTGAATTGAAATTAGATACCTCCACTTGAACCTATGCATAGACATGCATGATATATTCAACACACTCCAAAATGATTCTGATAAACTAGCACTTGTAAAGTGTTAAATATTGGTATATTTTGGTAAAAGGTGTGCAGCTGTCAGTTGCAAGATCCTTTCAGCTTTTCCACAATGTAACTATTTCAATATCAAAAGTTTAAAAGTAAGTCCCTAAATCTTTGTCTCATGAGATTATTTTAAGAGCCAGTTGTGGTGGCACATGCCTTTAATCCCAGCACTCAGGAGGCTGAGGTAGGAGGAGCCTTGTGAGTTCGAGGCCAGCTTGGGCTACAACGTGAGCGCAAGACCATCCTGAGCTACATAGTGCGACCCTGCCTCAAAAACTAGGGCCGGGAGTTTGGCTCAGTGGCTTAAGCGCCTGTCTGGCAGGTGTGAGGCTGTGAGTTTGATCCCTGGTGCCACAAAAAAAAAAAAAAAAAAAAAAAGATTATTTTGAACTTTAAATGCAGTCCATGTGTGTCTGTGTACCCATGTGTGTGTCTTTCTGTATCCATATGCAGGTGAGTACATAGAATATGCTCAGTAAAACACAAATAGGGGCCAGGGATGTAGTTCAGCAGCACAGCACCTGCCTGGCGAGTGCAAGGTCATGAGTTCACTTCTCAGTACCAAACAACCAACCAACCACCATGGACAGGTAGATGGCAGCTAGATGCAGATAGAAAGACAGGTAGATAGGTAGATGTGGTCCTTTGTAATTTCTTTGATTGGTTCCTTAGATTTTTTTCACTGTATCTATATTTATCTATCCTATATCTCTGTCTCTATCTGTATATGTTAGTTTGAAGTATAATGTAATACGTTGAAGTACAATTTATATACAATAAAAGTCACCATTTTATGTATAAAATTCTATGAGTTTTGTAACCATCACCAAAATAGAAAATTTCATTGTCCTTAAAACTCAGTACTCGCTTGTAGTTATTTTTTCCTTCATTTTTTTTGCCTTTGTTAGGTAATTTCTGCTCCTATTGTTTATCTTATTCAAAATGTTAAAAAAATGAAGCATTTTGTATATAATACTTTGACATCTAGCTTCTCTCTCATAGTGTAGTACTTTAGAGATTCGTTTATGTTGTCAGAGGTATTAATTTTTTCTTTCTTTTTATTGCTTAGTAGTATTCCTTGTATGGAAACGTCAGTTTGTTTATTCATCTGCTAATTGATGGATATTTGGTTTGTTTCAAGTATTTGAAAATAATAAGACTGTTAAAAATGTTTAGGTATCTGAGTTATCTATTAAGTATATATTTACATTTCCTAAAACACTATTAAACTACTGTACCATTTTGAATTTTCATCAGCAACGTATGAAAGTTTCTGTTGTTGCATATTCTTGTCAGCACTTAGTGTTTTCACTACCTGTTATTGTCAGCCTTTTCTCTCTCTCTTCCCCTCTCTCTCGCTCTCTCTCTCTGTCTCTCTCTCGTTCTTCAAAGCCTTTCTAAAAGATGTTCTCTTTGCCCTTTGCTTAGTGTATGTTAGGCCCTGGGATTCAATCCTGGGGATAGAGAAGAAGACAGAGAGACAGGGAGAGACCTCTTCTTTATTGGACTTTTCCTTTTGTTATTGTTTTGAGCATTCTGTATGTATTCTGAATACTGTATCTTTTCAAAGTTAATATTTATAGCAAATATGAAAAGGTCTATTAGATATATATCAGAAATAATTGATCAGTACAGCAACGATTGCACACCCATGTTTACAGTGGCACAGTTTTTAATAGCCAAATCTTGGAAACAGCCCAAATGCCCATCATCTGGTGAACGGATAAAGAACATGTGGGTTTTTTTAAACAATGGAGTACTACTCTGCCATAAAAAAGGATAAGCTTGAGACATTTCTAGGTAAATAGATGCACCTTGAGACCATACTCTTTAAGTGAAATAAATAAGACACATGTGTACCATGTTTCTTTGGTGTGAGAAACCAAAAGTGTAAATAAGGACCAAAGTGTATAATAGATATCATGAAATAGGAAGAAAATGTTCAAATGAAGAGAACAAGGGAGGAGGGAGGGGGAAAGGAAGGAAGGGAAAAGTTAAAAAGAAAGGAAAATGGAAACAAAGCTTTTGTAAATAAGGGAGGAAGAAGGGTTGAAGGGAGGGTGGTAGGGGAATGAGAAAAACAATGAATCAAGTTACATCATTTATACAGGTACAAATTCCCTATGATGAATGTGATCTTTATGTATACCTCAGATGTACCAACAAAAATCATTTTCTTTGGAAAAAAATGTTGCCTTCATACCAGTAGTAGCTAGACTCTTACCATGACGTATTCAAGCTGAGCGTAGATGATCAGGCTTGTCAGGAATTAATTTTATGTAACAAGAAAAATATACCCTGATAAAGTTTTTGAGAGTGTCAGAAAAGGAAAAGCATATATTTCTAAAATTTCCTATTCACTTTCTCATGTTTTTGTAACTGACTTTTCTTGCCAGCATACTTAACTGGTTGATTAATTTAGGGTTTATGAAGAGGTGTTTCAGAGAGCTGTTCCTACACTAAAACCTAGATGAAGAATAGTAACTCACAGTGCCCCAAATTAAAATTTTTTAACTTTAACCTAATACATTGTACTAGGCCATACTTGATTCTCATATCAGAGAGGGCAAAACATCCATTCTCATTCACAGCCTTATATTCTCTGTCAGTGGCATTAAGAATCCTGTTACTGGGTTTCAAAGGTACAGGGAGTATCTATAGTTCCATTAGCTTCTCCCAACAAATATTGCTACTACTTTCACACATCTGATTTTTCTAATTTTTCTCTGCTGGATTTTTTTTTCCCTTGAGTGCTAACTTTTCTTAGGTTGATGACATCATATCAGTGACCTGGCCAAGATCCCCAATTGCCTGTATCAAGGGTATGGCAAGAGGATAAAATAAGAAACAGGGACCAATTTAGCAATACATGACGAATGACTGGGAAGTTGATGCCTCCAGATGGACCAAGAAAACGACACTCATAGACAGCCCCTATTTATTGGGTGGGTACAGTGATAGGTGGGGCTGGCGGAAGACTCAGAGATCTGTGACTCAACGGGCAAGTTGGGATGACTCGAGAGCGGAGATGATCTTATGCTAAGAAGGATCTTGCCCTGGAGTGGTTTTTTTTAATTTAGTGGTCTTGGTTTTAGTCTCAGTGAGTGGGCGAAGATGGCCCATCCCTAAAGAGCTAATGGGAAATCTCAAAGGAGTGGTACCTATAATCCCAAGCCTCCATTTATCCTTTACGAAAGTATGCAAAATTAGCCACTGTGAATTGTGGTCCCAACAACATCACAATGTATATATTGTTTTATTTCATTGTTGTGTTTCTATTATCCAATCTCTTAAAACTCATTGAAAAAAAATTATTTGCTGATTGTTTTCATTCTAAATTTATAAAGTTAAAAACTATTGGAAATCTTAAAGAAATGACCGGTATATCGTAGTGACAATCGGCAAAAGTTGCTGGGTTTTTTTTGTTGTTGTTGTTGTTTTTTACTATAGCATCGTAATGTTATTTCATTAAATTATTTATTCTCTGACCTTCCCATAACCTGTCTGCCATGTGGTAGTTAGTAAAATAATTACTGCTTTTGAAAAGGTGAATCTGTCTGTAATACAACATCCTGCATTTATTTCCATTAATACTTATGCCTGTGTTTCAATGCCAAAAGGGCTTTCATTCGAAGTGATGGATTATGTTAGCTTGCTTGTGTTTACTTTGGTCATTTAGTCACTGCCCGGCTGTCCCACAATTAGCTCTTTGCTGCTGCCAGAAGCATACTGATGATCCTTCATTATCTTTATTTTTACCAGAAGTCAGTATTGTAGTTCTTTTAGCAGACTTTAAATCTCCATATTGGATCATTTTATTTGATACCTTTTTAGTCACTGTGACATGGTATGATATCTAAGTCGGGGTGTAAAGGCCAGTATTTAGTTACTGCCACATTAATCATTATTGTATCAAGAGTCCATACTTCTTTGTAACTATATTTTCTTCTCTAAGGAGATCTATAAATAGCTATTATATTTGTCTAAGAATTGTCACTTGTTTATGAAATATTTTTGTGAAATGAGATTAGAAAATGTACACCATCAAAATAAATACATTTTTTTCCAAATCTATTTTATTTCAAGGATAAAAATAAAAAAAGAAAAAAAAACTACAACAAAATTTCAAAACATGTCAATCAGGGGGCAACAATGGTACATACATTGCACACTGCCATCCCCAAATCAAGAAATACATGTTGAATGAATTTTTATATTCTGGTAACTTCACTGAACAGTAAATATAAGGTAGCCCTTGTTATGTTTTAAGTTTCATAGACTACAAATCTTTATGGTTTACTTTGTGTGTTCTTTTGACTTTATCTTAATTTGCTTCCTTTATTTTTAATGTCATTTTATACATACTTTCATTCAGCTGATAGTATTCATATCTTCATAGCATTCTTTCCTGCAATAATGCAACGAGTAAATAAGTAAAGTATTGCAAGCTTGGTTACATTTACTCCAGTGCTAATGACCATAATTTACTTAATCATTTCTTTGTTTCTGGATATTTATGTTTTTTTGTAGTCTCACTTTATCAACTATTGTGGCAGGATAAACAGGATTTGTGTAGCATTTTTTTGTCATATTGATTACTTTCCCTGGGATAGAGTGTCCAAATATAATTTTGTAATAGGGTATAAACATTTTTGTGACTCTTAATGCATATTGCCAAATAACTTTCCACAAGTGTTATATTCACTTCTTCACATCCTTATTAATGCCATATAAAATTTAAAGTTTATATACTCAACTAATTTATTATATTAACATTTATATCCTCAGCTCATTTATTATACAGAAATCTGTGTGAATGCATGTGGTTACTAATATAAGGGGTTTATTGCTTTCCAAAATAATCATTTCTTTATTTGATTCATTATTTATTTGCCCACTTGTCTGTGCCTTAGTATTTTAATTCCACTTTTGTATGATTATTTTCTTTTTGGTAAAGATAAACTTTTTTATATTGAAAATGTGTTCTGCTTTCCTTTTTATTAAACTTTTTGTTCAGCTTTGCTTTTATATAAAAAAGGTTTATGTTTTAATAGAATCAAATTTACTTTATTCTGTTTGTCTCTGTTAACTGGAAGCAGATAATTAACAATTTGTGTAAATATTGAATTTAGTTTCAAAATAGTTCTCATAGCACTATTCAATTTGTTTTTCCGCATCTTATGTTCTTTAAGAGATTGTTAGTCTTCTTCTTATTCCTTTGTAGATAATCTGTTAGTTTTCACTGTAGGCGCTTTCGGTTTCTCCTAGTATGTGTGAGGTGGCATGTATCCAGTTACTTTAGCTTAGTCCCTGCTCCCTAGTAAACCTGTTTTGGATGGAGAAATCTGAGAATTGTGTTTTTCCTACTTTGGAAACTTGCTTTTTTTCTAGCCCTTTTCTTTTATTTTTCATTTTTTCTTTTCTGTCTTTCTGTAATTCTTATTAAACGAATCTTAGGGCACCTGATCAGTTCTCTATGCTTTTTAATTTTTCCTCATATTCTGTATTTTTTATATTTTTTCTTGGTATTTTCTTTAGTTAGCTTTCTAGTTTTCATCTCAATTTTTATCCATACACTATGTTGGCTACCCATCCAACTAATAATGATTTGAAAAAAATTTTTTAACACTTGTAAAGTTAATTAAAGAAAAGGTTATTTTTTTAGTTACTCCTTTTAGTTGAATTAGAGAGGCAGTTTTCTCAGTATTTTCTGTGGGTGAAAAGAAGGTCAGCTGTTGATAGAAGTTTCTCAAAAAGTCAAACAACACTGGACATGGTGACCCAAGCCTGTAATCCAAGCACTCAGGAGGCTGAGACAGGAGGATCACTGCAAGTTTGAGACCAGCCCGGACTACATAATGAGTTCAAGGCCTGTCCAAACTTCATAGTGAGAGCCTGTCTCAAGAAAATAAACAAACAAAAAAACTCAAACTAGGAATTATCATTTGACTTAGCAGCTTTCCCCCACGTATATAATCAAGATAACATGCATTGACAAAAACTTTTTTATGAATGCCCTTAGCAGCGTTAGTCACAATAGAAAAAATGGTGAGAGCAATCCTGGTAGTCTCTGACAGATGAATGAATCAACAAATATGGAATATCCATATAATGCAAAATTATTTCACCATGAAAAGGGATAACATACTGGTATATGCTACTTAATGTATCAACTTTGAAAGTAGTACACTAAGTAGAAGTATCTTATCACCAAAGATGATGTATTATGTAATTCCATTTAGATGTAGTATTCAGAATGGACAAAAATAGAGGCAAAAAGAAGATGAGTGATTGTTCATTGAAATGTGGAAGAAGTGAACATATGTGTCATCCATCTTCAATTGTAAGGTCATAATTTCTGTGTCTCTTGAACTGACTACTGGAATTTTATTACTTAGCATAGTTTTGATTTCTATAGAAAACTCCCTAAGTTGTGTGGAATCAGGAAAAAGACATACTGATTCTTCTGTATGTTTGCAGTCAGCAAGTAGTTCTGAGACCAATAATTTTGACTTACTATTTGCCATATGTGACCTTAATTTGTCAACCTTTGTCTTTTGAGACAGGGTTTCACTATGCAGTTCTGGCTGGCCTTGAACTCACTTTGTAGCCTAGGCTGGCCTTGGCGTCGCAGTGATCCTCCTGCCTCAGTCTCCCTAGTGCCGGGAGTACAGAAGTGTGCCATTACACCTGGAGCATTTGCCAACTTGTGAATTTTATTTTTACTTTCTACTTAGTGGAAAGGTTAATGACGTATTTTGAATTCTTATGGTTGCACATTTATAGAATTTTTGTATGGAAATTTAATATCATACAGTATTTTCATTCATTTATTTAACATAACATATAATTTGAAAATTCTACTATATACATTTTGTTGTGCTTCTAACAAATTTACATTGTGGCAACTAACAAATGTTAACTTTTCTTCTACTGTGATTTCCTTACAGTTTTGATGAACTTGTGAAAAAATTCAAAGTCGAATATCATGCTGGTGGCTCTACTCAGAATTCAATGAAAGTGGCTCAGGTTGGTTAATTTTATTTCAATAATTAAAAATAGAGCTTCAGAGTGATTTTAAGGTTCGGGTAATTTTGTATAATTGTTCCCATTCTATATTTGATTGCCATAACCTAGTTTTGTTCATTTTTGATTGGGAATTTAGGAGTCATTGCCCATTTAATAAACAAAAATTATTTTAGTTGCTTTTTCTTTGATTATTGGTAAGTGTAAACATCTTTGAATATGTTATTATTCATTTTGTCTGAAATACTCATATCTATTCACTATTTAAAATTTTTTGCATGTTACTGAGTTGTAGAAAGTCTACATATTTTATGGGTGTTTTTCATTTTTATTTTATCAACTGAAAGTATGTATTCATTTGTGAGTGAACTTTGCTTATAGTGTCTTTTACTGCACCAATTTTTTTTTTTTATATCAGGGATTTGAACACAGGACCTTGTGCTTGCCAGTGTATCAAATATGAGATTTGTTTTTTTTGTTTTCTGGCAGGATGGGGGTTTGAACCTAGGGCCTTGTGCATGGTAGGGAGGTGTACTACCACTGAGCTACCTTCCTCTCTAGGAATGTGCTTTTCTAATCTGGTAGGTGTTTCTTAATCCAATGAAGTTGACATATCAGGATTAGTGGTACAGTTTATATGTGTAAATCTGTGTGTATCTTTTGCATACGTGTGTATGTTCGTATGTATATGTGAATCTGTATATCTGTACATGTATCTTCCAGGGGGTAATTAAACACATTTTGAAACTTACTCTTCCAAGTTATCAGTGTAAGCTAATGTTTACTTAGGGTATGTGCTCTTTTTAGACTGGCAACATTGAAGGATATGAATGAGCCTTATCTACCTCTGCAGTTTGAAAGCTGGCTCAGAGACCTGCTAGTTATAGTCAGAGGTCAGTTCCCATGGACTCACGTCATTTTGATTTTTTCATTGATTAATGGTTTTCTTTTGTATTTTAACTAATTTCAAGGACTCAAGAAGTTGAAAATTAGGGGCTGGGGATATAGCTCAGTGGCACTGTGCCTCCTTAGCAAGCGCGAGGTCCTCAGTTTGATTCCTGGTACTACCCCACCCAGAAGTGCTCTGAAGACGTTGAAAATTGGGAAATAAAATCCAGATGACTGTCTCCCTCCTTCCTTCCCACCTCGTTCCTGCAGAGTTAGTCATAGTATGATAATATTTTAGATTGTAAAAGCTAAGTTTAAGATAGTCATTATTATGAAATGAACTGAAAAGATCTTTGTATTAGTCAATTAATTTGTATTGTTCTTTTAAAACGTCTTGTTGGTCACTTTGTGAGCAGAGGTTAATAGAAAGAAAACAATTTATGTTTTCTCCTTAGATACTCTATTAGGCTGCTCTAGCGGCCATGACAAAATACCACAGTCTAGGTGAATTACATAACAGAAATATACTTTCTCACAGTCCTGTAGGCGACAATTCCAGGATGAGGGTGATGTGAGGGTTGTTTTTTTGTGAGCCCTTTCACCTGGACTTGTAGATGCTTGTCTTCTGATATCCTCACATGACCTTTCCGATTTGAAGAGAGAGATCTTGGGAATCTTTACCAATTTCTGTTTTCTCAGTTTGTTAATATGTAATTAATCCTAACTCCTTCCCCAGATTTCTATCTGATGTTGTTCTCATTATTAAAACCACCACTGTTTACTGTTTTTTCCTTTGCACATTTCACAGTACTTCATCTGCATTGTAACAATGTAGTCTCATAATGGCTTATTTGTTCTTATCTTTATTTATTTATTTATGTATTTATTTATTTATTTTTGGTACTGGGGATTGAACTCACGACCTTGCACCTGCCAAGCCGGTGCTGTGCCACTGATCTGTATCTCCAGCTCTTTGTTCTTATCTTTAGCACGTTGAAAAAATTTTGAAGTTTTGGATCACATATCTAATATGATATATATTTGGGATTTAAATCCTACCCTGCTCCCAGCCTAGCAGTCACTGTTATGCTACATCTAGAGCAATTCAGTCCAAGCCACATTCATAGGTGCATATAAAGCACTTGCTGTATCATAGAGCAGTTCAGGACAAGAAAAGTTCCTTGCTTTTTAAAAATATATGCTTGTGCTGTGAATCTTAGCATTTTTCCACTCTTTAACCTCTGCACCAACCTTTCCTCTTCTCTTTGTCTCTTGTTCCTCATTATACTTTTACCCTGTTAGTATTAAATGAAAAAGCAAAAGATAATAATGAACTTAATCCATATCCTTGGTGCTTTTATGGTTCTGAAAATGTATTTGGAGGTATGGGAGGCAGAATGGAGAGACAGAGAACTCTAGACAGTTAAACACAATGATAATATGTTACAGGAGCTATCTTCCCCACCCTGAGGAGATAAACAAATTTATAGGAACCAAAATAAAATATTTATTACTCATACATGCTTTTTCCAGTTTATGGAAACTTCAAAGCAAGCTCTGTACGTCATTCCAAGTGTATCTCTAGCACACTGTTCAATTCATATTTAAATCGTGATGCTTTACTTTTTCTCAAGGGACTTTTGTCTCAGGTCCTAGATTTTAGGAAGTTTTTAATTTGAACTAGGGAAACTGAAAGAGATACCTACGAATAGCTTCTTTTTCCCTTCCTAATCCAAGCCTCACACCACCTCCGTTCGTCAACTTTCTAAGAATTTTTTTCTAACTTTTTAGCGAAGCTCCTCAGAATAGCTGCACTGATGGAGACCAGATTAATGGTAGCTTTTGACTTTTGAGAACAAAACACTTCTGGTCTCCTCCCTCGTTTCTCTATGTAAAATTTAATTCTCTTCAAAGTTGTGCTGCTTACCTCACACCTAGGTCTACTTTGAAAACAAAGAAACTAAAGGAAGAATTTAAAATAATGATTATAGGCAAGGATGTGGAGAAACTGGAACCCTGTGCACTGTGGTTGGGAATGTATATAGTATGGCTACTACAGAAACCAGGACGGTGATTCCTCAAGGAATTAAACGTGGAATTAACCACAAGATCTAGCAGTTCCACTTCTGAGTATATTATGTACTAAATGTTTTTGTATCTCCGTAAAGTTCATATTTTGAAGACCAGACTCCCGAGGTGATAGTATATGGAGGCAGGACCACCTGGGAGTTAACTAAGGTTAGACCACGTAGCACTTTGCAAGAGGTACCCAGAAACTTTGTTTGGTCTCTCTCCACTCTCTGAGGACACAGTGAATCAAATCTGCTGGCACCTTGATCTTGAACTTTCCAGCCACAGATACTTTGAGGAATAAATTTCTGTTGTTTCATCCACCCAGTCACCTAGTCTAAGGTATTTCTTACTATAGTCAACATAGACTAAGACAGAAACATATATCTGAAAGAATTGAAGGCAATCACAAAGAGATACTTGAATCTTAACTCCAGTACAGAATTATTCACGATAACCAAAAGATGGACACAGTTCAAGTGTTTGTCGGTGGACAAATTAGTAAGCAAAATGTGATACGCATACAATGGAACGGTATTCATCTTTTCAAAAGTAGAAAATTTAAGCACATGTTTTAGCACGACTCAACATTGAGGTCATTAAGCTAAACGAAATAAACCAGTCACAGCACTATATTGTAGCTTTGTAGGATCCACTTGTTTGTGGTACTCACGTAGTTAAATTCACAGAAGCAAAAAGGGGTATGATGGTTGTGAGATGCTAGGAGGAGGAAAAGAAGGGAGTTTTTATTTAATGGATACAGTTTCAGTTTTGCAAGATGAAATGTGTGAAGATACACGATAGTATTAATTGTGCAAAAATGAAAATGTACTTAATGCCATGGAACTGTATACATTCATGCAGCTCATAACATTTTAGTCAATGATTGCCATATACAGTATAATGGGAGTTCCAAGATCATATTGCCTGATGACCTCATGGCCATCTTTTTTTTTTTTTTTTTTTTTTTTTTGCAGCACCGGGGATTGAACTCACAGCCTTGCCCCTGCCAGGGCAGGCGCTTAAGCCACTGAGCCAAACTCCCGGCCCTGGTATTTTTTGAGGCAGGGTCGCACTATGTAGCTCAGGCCGGCCTTGCACTCGCGTTGTAGCCCAAGCCGGCCTCGAACTCACAACGCTCCTCCTACCTCAGCCTCCCGAGTGCTGGGATTAAAGGCGTGCGCCACCACGCCCAGCTCTCATGGCCATCTTAGTTTGTGAAAGTATACTTGGTGTTGTTCAAATAGCAGAATCTCTCAAACAGCAGTATCTCAGATAGTTTCCCTATTGTTAAATGAAACATGACTGAACTTGAAAATGATTAAGATGTTAAATTTTATGTTAGGTGTAATTTATCACTATATATATATTTTTTTGGTACTGGGAATTGAACTCATGATCTTATGCTTGTCAGGCAGGTGCTTGTGCCGCTGAGCTAAACCCTTGGCTATCACAATAATTTTAAAAAGAGATTCTAAAATGCTTCAGGAGAGACTAGCAGCCTAATTCAAGTTATTCTGCTATCAGTGAGGCAACATAATGGGTTGAGAGCATGGGTTGCTCTTGGGAGCATGGGTTAGTGGTCAAGGCTTTTCACTTTATTGAGTGAGAGGTCACAGGCTATTCATTCAGCTTTTTGAAAGTTTTCATCAGTAAATAAGGAGGTTGAAATTTAAGTTGCATGAAAGTCGTTAAGTATTAAACTAAATGGGTGTGCCGGGCATGGTGGCACACACCTGTAATCCCAGCACTTGGAAGACTGAGGCAAAAGTATTGCTGCAAGTTTGAGGACAGCCTGAACTATACAATGAGACCCTGTCTCAGACAAGACAAAACAAAACAAAACAAAAAAACGTTGGTGGGTGAATGGTTTTTTTATGTGAGTTTTTGTTTGTTTGTTTGTTTGTTCTTTGTTTTTTGTTTTGATACTAGGAATTGAACTCAGGACCTTGCACTTGCCAGGCAGGGTGACTGTGTTTTTAAACTACTTTTTATTTATTTATTTATTTATTTTTATTTTAAAGGCAATAAAACAAAACAATAAAATGGAACCAAACAAAACAGTGAGAATCAACTGCTATGAATATAACAATATGCAACGTATTGATTATTGTTACTCTCCTATTGACTTGTCGTGAAATTGTTTTACTTTAATTTCTTACTTTTCTTCTGTTTAAAATAAAAATAAATAAATAAATTAATAATAAACAAACAAAAATAGGATAATATTGGATTTCAAAAACAAGACAGAAGGAAATCCCACATAGTCACTATATTGCATATTGTTATCCTCTAAATAGATGCTCAGACTATCAGCTTTAGGCTGTAAAGTCAAACAATGCAAGCATTAAGTTGTTTTTTTACTTTAGTAGCTAACATCTCAGCCTGTGTTCCTCCAAATCAGCTGGTTGCTTACAGGAGTTGGGGGGATTCTTCTTGTCTCCTAGCCCGCATACAGCCTTGCTCAGGGGGAGGGGTTGGCTTCTTAGTTCTCCTCCTGGCCCATGAGTGTCATTGACTCACAGGAGAGATCTACCTTTTAAA
This sequence comes from Dasyprocta punctata, assembly GCA_004363535.1. Classification (NCBI taxonomy): domain Eukaryota; kingdom Metazoa; phylum Chordata; class Mammalia; order Rodentia; family Dasyproctidae; genus Dasyprocta; species Dasyprocta punctata. The sequence continues at coordinate 30,774 of RJWM01016742.1, forward strand.
TGAAAAAGTACCCCCCCAAAAATAAATAAATAAATAAGAAAGAAAGAAAAGAAAAAGTACTAATGTTGAAGACAACAAAAAAATGGGGACATTAGCCAGGCATTGTAGCACATGCTCGTAATCCCAGCACTCCCAGCACTTGGGAGACTGAGGCAGAAGGATCACCACTTAGTCAGTAATTACTTACTTAGTCTTCCAAAAAAAGAAAAATGCTCATGTTCATTGAAAATAGTGACCTCTGCATTAGGGATACTACACAAGTGAGCACACATCATCATATGGTACCCTTGATTGCTCTGTGAAAATAAATAAAGTTACATTTTATGAATCTGAAATTTCAACTCTTGACTATCTAAGAACCAAAGGGGAGAGTTTGATAATGAATGTGTTGCTCCTTTATAGTGTAGAGCTTGTTCTGTCAGGTATTACTGGTAATACAAAATACATCAAGTAATGTGACCAGTCATACCAATCTGAATATGTTCCCAAAGCTCTTAAGTATTTTGATTTGTCAAATCAGATTGAAGACTTTTAATGAAACCACGGGCAAACATAAACATATATCGTTATTTTATTTTTGAATAAATTCTAGACTTACATATCTATGTTTCGCTTTATAGATTAATTTTATTGGTATACTTGAAATACACATAATAATCACATTGATTATAGGGAATTTGTACCTGTACATAATATATCTTGATTCTTTTTTTACCCCAATCCTCTCCCCTCCCTTCATCACCTCTTCCCCCATTATTTACAAAAGCTTTCTCTCTATTTTTTCCTTCTATTCTTCTGTATGTTTGACAGACAATACAAATACAGATTTTGGCAAATCCCATTTCTGTCTACATTTCTTGCTAATGAAAATTAAAAATATGTCATCTGGTAAACATCCTGTAAACACTGTATACACCATTACTAAAAAGGAATTTGACTGCTTACCTATGATTTTGATGCTTTTGTAATAAGTATTTATAGTCACTTTTTTCAAAATGTCATTTTTTTTTTCACTAGAAAGAAATAGAAGATGGTCTCCTTAGATAAGTTCCTTAAAAATGGCTATCATTGCTGAACATGGAAGAGATCTCCTGCAGTAAAGTACTGTCCAAATTTTGGGTAAAAAGGATGTTTGTCAGCCAGGTGTGATGGCGCACTCCTGTAATCCCAGCACTTGAGATGCTGAGGCATGAGAATCATTTGCAAGTTCAAAGTGAGCCCAAGGCCAGCCTGAACTGTATAGCGAGACCCTGTCTCAAAAAAAGACAAAAAAAATACAAACAAAAAAACAAAGAAGGCTGTTTCTCTCGAACTTGGCTATATAGTGAGAATGAAGATGGGGGAAAGGTTGCAATACAGTAAATCTTTACATGCCATTTCTTTAAAAATGTCTGATGATATTCGAAGGGGTTGCAAGGAAACTAGAAGAAACACATACAACAAATGGTCCTTTTTTTTGAGAAAGGTTTCAGTATGCAGTTCAGACTGGCCTTGAATTTACTTTGTAAGCCAGGTTGACCTCCAGCTCACAGCAATCTTCCTGCTTCAGAGCTGGGCATGCCTTTAGTCCCAGCACTCTGGAGGCTGAGGTAGGAGGAGTGTTGTGAGTTCGAGGCTGGCTTGGGCTACAATGTGAGCACAAGGCCAGCCTGAACTACATAGTGCGACCCTCTCTCAAAAAACTAGGGCCGGGAGATTGGCTCAGTGGCTTAAGTGCCAGCCTGGTGGGCACGAGGCTGTGAGTTCAAGTGCCAGTACCACACACACACAAAAAAAGTTTAATGAGGATGACATCCAGTGTCCTTTTACTTTTGCTATATTTTTACTGCACATGAAAGAAGGTGGTCTAATGACCTTAGTCAGTTTAGAGAAGTATTATGGAAAGGGAACACAAGGTAAAATACCTTCTTTCATGGAATAAAAATAGTTGTATTATTGTTAATTTTTATTATTGATTAAAATCTGTTTTCAAAAAGTGTTGCTTTATGTATCTTAATATCCAACATGGTCTACAAAATGTAATTACTAAAGAGTTAAGAAATTAAGTTAAATTTCTGGGTGTTTTGTTTTGTTTTGTTTTGCCAGTACCAAGGATCAAACTCACAAAGCCACTGAGCCAAATTCCAAGCCCTGTTTTTTGGGTTTTTTTTTTTTTTTTTTTTTTTTTTTTTTTTTTTTTTTTTTTTTTTTTTTTTTTTTTTTTTTTTTTTTTTTTTTTTTTTTTTTTTTTTTTGAGGCAGGGTCCCACTGTGTAGTTCTGGCCAGCCTTGCTCACCTTGTAGCCCAAGCTGGCCTCGAACTCACAACGCTCCTCTTACCTCAGCCACTGTGATGCATAGCTGGCCACTATGGTGCATACTGTAAAAGCCATTTAAAGACATCCAAGTACTCTACCTCTGTACTTCCCCTTTGCAATCCCATAAAAACTTCCCTTACTGAGCCTTTGGGGCCTAATATTTTAGGAATGATCCCAATCAGTGTGTTAAATAAACCTGCCTCCAAATCCTGTGTGTCATTTTGCCACTGCGTAGCTTGCTCTCCTTACTGCAGCCTTTTCTCTGAGCGTCAGGATTTCCATTTTGACATCTCTCCATGTTCAGAGACTTAGAGCAGCGTTCCACACGCTCTCTCTACCACTTTCGAGTCTTCCTCGATTGGGAAGACTTAGAGGTTGTCAGAGAATTCAGTATCTGACTATTTTTGATACAGTTTTCAATAAATCAACTGTTCAGTACATTCTGAGGACGACAATTTTCTTTGATGCTTAGGTAGTTTTTTATTTTTTGGAGGTTTATGGTATTATCTGACTTACTGGATTTTTCAGATGACCAGCTAAAGAAGATGGATCCATATTGTTTTAAATTATATATATATTAGCTTCTTGAAAATTGATTTAGAGCCAGGCATGGTGGCACATATCTGTAATCCCAGCACTCAGGAGGCTGAGGCAGGAGTATCGTTGCGAGTTTGAGACCAGCCTGGGCTACAAAGTGAGCTCAAGGCCAGCCTGAACTGCATAGTGAGACCCTATCTCAAAAAAGACAGAAAAATAATTGATTTAATGATTTTTATTTTTTAATGATTTTTTTCTTAAAATATTTTGTGTTTATTTTGGGCCAATGGTCAGATATTTTATCTACCTTTTTTATTCTTTATTAATGAAATATGAGCAGATAATCCCTGGAATCAATTATTTCTTCTCCCTTGACATCCTTACCACATTGAGATTCTGTGGATTTTTATGATGTTCAATAATAAAAGAATGAACATTTTCATGCTACCATCTTTCTAAATGTAATAAATACCATCTTTCTAAATGTAATAAAACTTTCTCTTTTAAGCAAGGATTTTTGGGTATAATACTATTTCTGTCTTTGCTACAGTGGAAATCATTTTATTGAAACTACCCTTGTTTCATTTTGTATACATTCTTGCCAAAAAAGCATTCTTGCTAATATTTTATTTTTGGACAGTAGAAATGACAATGTGTTTTTAACTACAGACTTTCTTCCTTAGTCTTATACTTAAAGCCATTTGACTTTTTCTTCTCATAATTGTTGAACATTTGGCTTGGTGTCTTCTTGAATGATAGGATCCTTTTTTCTATATAATTTCTACGTAATTCCTAAGTTGGTTTTATAATCACTGACTTTCAGTCTTAACAATTTCTGACTTTTCTCCCAGCTAAGTAAGTTTTATATTTATATTTAGCTTATAGTACAAAATTAACTATGTTTTTATTTTGTTTTCAATTAAATTTTGAGAGAATTAAATGCCATGTGTTTATGTTTACATGCAGGTCTACATCTCAGGAGGATACTTTGAATTGTTGTTTTGATCCAGAACATTATGTAGCAAATCAGTTTTCAGACTTACGTTTTAAGGCTTTCCCAAACCCTGCACTGTAGATAACATGTCTCTAACATTACACAAAACATAAGTTTAAGGAATTATCTTTGATTACAATAGAAACATACTGAACCAGGAATTACTAAACTAATTCATATTTCAAGACACATTTAGCATTTCTAGTTGAGTCCATAGTATTTAGAAGTTAAAATTGCTTCAGTCGTCTTGGTTTTCTGTTTGTAGATTTTTTGCAAAAACATTAATATGTGAGTTTTCTGTATTGAAAATAGTATTTCTGATTGTCTCTTGCAACCTATTTCACCTAAAAAAAAGTAGTTACAGATTGGAAGGCTTTTTATGAGACATACCTCTGGGAATCTGAGAGCAGTCTAGACTGCTTAGATTTTAAAAGAAGAAATGACATTGGAATGATCAAAGAGAGTTCTGTTCTAATGCCTTACACCTGGAGCAATTGTGGAACTGTCAGTAGCATGACTGTATTTGTAAATGTAAGGGCAGATGTGGCAGATGGTGATGTGACACAGAATCTTGTCAGATCTTTCTGTCATTAAAAATGGGTGTCTCTGAATGCCAAATTTCAAGATTAATGAAGAAATTTAAGTAAATGATTCCTACTAATTTAACTATTCACATCGTGGTTTCTCTTCAGAGTTTAAAAACTTTAAATATGAGCAAACATCTCTCTTCTCCAGTGATCATTTTCTTTGTTGAATTAGATTGTAAGATCTTACTGAAGTGAAGAAAATAGTGTTTTGTTGTCTTAAGCCAAATTTTTGGTGTGCATCTGAATTTTGTCCTGTTTGTGTCAGATATAACGTAAAGCAAATTCAGTATTTCATCTCTTCCTTTCTCTCTTTCCTCCTTCGTTCCTCCTTCCATCTTTAAAATGTTCAGTTTCTTTTTCATTTCCACCTTGCTTTATGCCTTATCTTGATAGATTATTTTACTACTATGATCAAAGCATGCTTTTGGTTCTATCTCAGAGGTTATGGTTGTATTCTGGGATTGTGGTATATATGTATGTATACATCTCAGAATTATCTACCGCCTCTGTCCTGTGGGCTTTAGTGTGGTGCAGGGTCCCACTGCATAACACTAAACATAATACAGTTTCAGAGTACAGCTCTCCTGCCTAACAGCAAAGCAAAGAGTGCTTCCTGAAGAAGGACTGGAAGTGACAGAATCTAATAATCATCCGGGAAATGAACTCTTGCGGTGACCCTTCTTTCTTCATTCTATTTGCAATTAGAACTCAGAAACTTTTTTTTAATTCTATAGATCATAAATTTATTTGACTTGAATCTAAACTCAGGTCTTTTTTGTGACAAGTCTCATTTTTTAATTAGTTGGACAAGGATGGTCTTTGCCTGTTAAATTATACAGTAGTATTGTGAGCTACTATTTTTATTATTGTAATATTAGCACTAATTGTACAAAATAAGGAATTTCATTGCAACATTGCCATATATAGAAGTAACATGGGCTGGTCATATTCTCACTCCCTATAATCCCCTCCAGCCTTTTCTTATGCCTGCTCCTTTTCCTCTCCCACCATCCCCTGCCTTAAGAGTCCCCCTTCTACCTTCAGGTAGTCTTCCCACTGCCCCTGATTCCGCATACGAGAGAAATGTGCAGTACTTACCTCTTGTCTGGGTTACTTCACTTAACATGGTGATAACCAGTCTGGCAAATCCTTTTTTTTTTTTTTTTTTAAGAAAAATAATTCCTGTAAAAGTACTTCTGTGTTCATTGGTATTTTTGGTGGTGAGATACTTGAGATAATTGTAAAAACCCAGTATTGTACATTGTAGCATAGCTCAGGGATTGAAACAAAGGGCTTTTGTTGCAGAATTAAACCAGGTGGACCTAACCTTTTCAAATTTCAGTTTCCTCTTTTGTTCAGTGGTGATAATCATAGTACTTTTATTAGACACCTTTCAAAAAAGATAGAATTGTGACTCTCCTAGATAAAAAATGAATGCCTATTAAAGTTTTTATTTAACTCATAATTAATGAGTGAGCTAGTACAATGTTCCCACTGATTTAAAAGTGAATTCAAAGATCAGAGACATATGTCTCCCATGAAACAAATCTGCAGGTACTGCAGAACTGACTGTTGGGAGTATGATACCATTTTCAAGTGTCCTTCCACTAAGTCAAAATTTATTTCTGACATGCAAACAAGAATTACTGCTCTTAACTGGACATGGTTGTAACTCCAGCACTTCAGAGACTGAGGAAGAAGCATCGCCATGACTTTGAGGCCAGCCTTCGCTACATAAAGAGGTCAAGGTCAACTTGAAGTGCATAGAGAGTTCAGGGAGGGGTAGTGTCTCTATCCCTCTTACCTCCCCAAGAAAAAAGAATTACTGGTCTTAATAATGAACAATTCACTGACTCAAAACACTCATGATGATTAAAGGTGTACATGCCCTAGACTCATAATCCAGAAGATTAATCTCCAATCAGTTTTTTGGCCCATTTCAAAGTCTTTCATACTTTTTTTAGAAAAAATTCTAACTCACTATGGTGTGTTGTTCAAGTTTAATAAAATACTTCCAAACAGTATACCTATACCAGTACTTAGAAAGAGCTCAATAAAGTGTAATTATTATTACCTTATGAGAAATGTATGTGGCAGCTGTTTTCCATTAATCGAATTTTGTAATTCCAGCGATTTCATGATAATGTATATAAACTAACAAACTATACTAGATACTCCTTCCTTCACAACTGTTTAACTCAAAATAAATTATCTTAAAAATAGAAAATAAATAACTGAGACCTAAAATCTCCCCCCAGAATAGGTATTTTGGAATAAATGTGAATAGATTTTTAGGGAGAAAAATGTAAAATTAATATTCAAAAAAACAGAAAATGAGCTAAGTACAGTATATTTCCTGAATGTGCTGCTTAGTTCTTGTAGCTATGTATATAGAGGCACATGGTAAATGTTTCATTTCCTGCATATGACCTTGGGCAATTACACTTAGTCTTACTGTGCTTTAGTTTCCTTTATTTTGGGTTCTGGGAACCAAACTCAGGATCTTGTGCTTGTCAGGTTGGTGCTGTGCCAGTTACATCCTTGGCCCTTAGTTTCCTTATTATACACTGTAAAATACAGTTAAAATTCCATGTAATTATAAAATTCTGGCATATGGAAGCTTTACTGTGATAGGTGTCTTTTAAAATGTTGTCATCATTAAAGAGTTTATGTTTTAGTTTCTAAATATTTTTATAAAATATTTATAAGTGATACACACTGATAAATTCCTTTGGACAAAGTCCATTGCAAAGTAGTCCTATTTTAATATTCTAAGATACTTCTAAAGTTGTTTTCAGTTATGTATTCCTTAAATTGCTATTTTACCTCTTGTGAAAGAATCACAGTATCCTGAAGTCATAGTACTATTGGCTCAATTCTAGATGTCAACAAATGATCCACACTAAATTGAAGTGTTGTCATTTTTTAAAGTTAATAGTTTTTATAATCTTTTGATTAAGGATAAATTTATCTTTCACACAATTAAAAGATTCCACAGAATCCTTTGGGTTAATGGTATACAATTCTCTTTATATTTTACAAACTATAATATGAATGTTTTAGTTGCTTAAAAGCATATCGGTAGTTCTTAGATATGCCTCTCTTTAAAAGGTGGAGATGAACTTCTCTTGAATATCACACAGACTTAATGACTTCCTTCTATTAAGTACAGTATCTGGCAGTGATGATATGCTGCTTTTCTGGCTATTTCATTAAAGGCATTACTGTTTCTATGTCATTTTCTCTTGGAAGACCCAAGAAAAGTCCACCTCTGTGTTATGGGTACACTCAGTGAAGTCTATGAAGAAGTTCACATGGAAGGACCTGAAGCTTTCGAGCAACAACAGCAACCACATGCTAGACATGTGTGTGAGCGAGCCCCAGTCAAATTTTCAGATGACTGGGTCCCTGGCCAGTTGATTGATTGCAGGCCTAATGAGATACTCCAGACCAAAAATGCCCTGCTAAGCCTCTCCCAAATCCTTGGCCCACAAAAACCACGTGAAATGATGTTTCTGTTGTAAGCCACTCTATTTTGCTTGACAGATGACTAATAATATGTAAAGTCCACAACTCAAAATTTACAAAAGGATATACTGTGAAAAGTAGGGTTTATTTTCCTTTGCCCATTCTATTGTCACCTGGTACATTTCAGTCGATGTGTTCTCAGTAATGAGTTTCTTGGCTCCTTCAAGAAACATAGTTCTCTTTTCTTTTATAGCCATATGAGTGTCTATTATGTATGTTTTGTATGTATTAGCATATTATATTTCATTTTATGAATTGAAATTTTTGTTGAATACTATACAGTACTTTGGAGATTGTGTGCCATATTAATACAAAATAGATCTAATTCTTAGTGATTCTAGTGATCAACTTTGTGATGTGATTCATTTAATGAATCCCCAGTTGGTGCACATTTGAGTGGTTTGTATAGAGGTTTCAGTACCTATGTACATACATGTCATTTTCCATATGCAAAAGTGTCTTTATATCATATTCCTGTGTGTAGAATTGCTGACATGGTAAATTTTTATATATGTTGCCAAATAAAATACTTTTACCAGTTTAATTTCCACTAGTATTAAGTGAATATTGTTTCAGTACATCCTCAAGACTTCCAAGGTTATTGAATGTGCTCTTTGCCAGTGGATCCTGTAAGCAGTAATGGCCCGTTGAAAGTTTACATTTACGTTCCGTCGGATGCAATGAAGTGCTTGGGTGCAATAAACTATCTTCAGAGGAGCCAGTTCCCATAATTGACTCTCAACAGAGATGAAACACCTAATGGACTAACTGATTTCTATACAAGAAATGGAGCTAGTTCTTTAAAAGTTTCCTTTCCTCAAAAGGATTAGCCCTACGTGGCTTCACTAGGAAAACACACTAAATCGTTAAGAAGCAGGTAATTTCAAAATAATTCCAAGCCATTCTGAAGCTTCCAGGAGAAAGCTTCTAGATTGCTTTATAATAAAGCTGGTCTCACATTGATACCATAACCCAAGAGGATAACAAAAATAAAAGGAAACAAGAATTTAAAACTAAAAACTGGTCATAGTGATACATACCCGTAATCCCAGCAGTTGAGAGGCTGAGGCAAAAGGATTGCTGTGGGTTTAAAGCCAGCCTATATAGCAAGGCTCTATCTCAAAAACAAAACAAAACAAAACAGAACAAAACAACGGAGCAATCAAACAAAACTGAAACAACTTAAAACAACAGACTGCTGCTACTATTGTAAACATTTTATAGTAATTGGAAGCAGAATCTAATTCCACATTATTAATGGACAGTGGAAAGTTGGGTTAATTGTGGGAATGCAAGGATGGCTTAATGTTAGAAAAATCTGTTATTTTGGTCCCATAGTAGTAAAACAAAAGAGAAAATAAGATTTTGTCTTTTGATGCATTAAGGGACTGGGGTTGTAGCTCAGTGGTAGGATGTTTATTATGTAGATAGCTCTGGCTTTTATCCAGCACCAGGGTGTGTACTTGCTTTGTGTGAGGAATCGCTCACCTTTAATGCCACTGCTGTGCATTACAGATCATGTATTGAATCTTTCTACTACAAGTTAGGAATTATTGCTCTGATTCCATTATTCCTGTTATTATTTGTCAGTTGCATCATGGAAAAGCATCATAAAATGAGATAAAAAACTGAGTGAGTAAAGTTGCTGGATTTAAGATTGAAAATTTGAAGTTAAATGCTTCAAATTGGAGTGCAGGCCCTGGAGAGGTAGTTCGGCTGCGACACAGCGCCTGCCTGGCGAACACTAGCCCCCGCCCCCAACAACCACAACAACATAAATAAATAAATAGATTGGAGTGCATGCATTGAAGTATTTAAATCAACAATACAAATTATAACCTCATTTACAATAATGAATAAAATATAAAATACTTTTTAGACACTTTTTAACCTCTTTTCTCTTTGATCTTCGTTTCCTCTCAGCTTTATTTTGATTTATAAGACAGTTTAATGCCAGAAATTATACAGCTAGTATTTTACACTAGTATTGTATTTTAATTCTAAAAGTACAAAAATAAGCTAGCTATGCTTTGGTTATGGTTTGCTTTTTTACAGATGTAAGGAAATGCCTAAAATTTAATTTTATGTACCACAGTGTGTTTTGGAAATTTTGAATAATGTTTCCAGTTTTGAAATTTCCTTTTCACCTTTATTTCTCATAAACATAATATTCTTAAATAAATGGAGTGATTTATGATTAGTACAAGTACTACTGATTATGCAAGTCATTTCACTACACTTGAAATGGCAAGATCAGAATAATTTAATTATATTTTCCAGAAGAATAGCAAAGTAAAATCAGTAGAAATACTATAATATAATAGCCTATATTTCAGTTTCTTTAGCTCAAATCATTTGCTTGCCATTATCTAGGTCATATTTCTTGAATTTTATTTTAATGGTAATATATTTTGCTAATATAAAAAATCACTATATAATTTGATTACTAATGTCATAGTCCATCAAGCTAATGCTATGTTAAAAATTCTTGATAACAACAGCAGATATGAGGTATAGGCAGTTATAAAAGACCCTGACAAGAGTATATATCTTTTTAAGTATGAGGTTTGCTCATATTGTTCCTATCACCAGTATTTTTTAATGACATAGCACAAAGAACTGTATTATGATGGTGAGACTATGAAAAGGTAAATTTATGAATAGCTTCCAGATCTGCTCTAGAATTTATTACCATCTGGTCTCTTTGGAGGCTATTATAATTATTCATGGAAGTGTTTTCAATACAAAAAAGCATGGGTTGTACATTTGCAGAAAGTAAAAAAATCTCAGTGGTTCAAACCATATGTAGTTTTCTTAGAGTTAGGCATGGGAAATGAACTGAAGAACTAATTGAGAATCATCAGTAGTGATGTGGTTTGCATCAGTTTTGTCAGAATCTGTTCCTAATAAATAAATACTGTGCAACAAGAAGAACTGAAGGTTTTAAAAATACAACAGTTCTTAATTATTATTTTGTCTTAATGAAATGTAAGATTGCCTCATACAAATCTTGGTATAAACCTAAGAAATAAAAGAAGTAATATGTCAAATTTTGTGAATTTTTAAAAACAAAAACATTCATATTAAAATAATTCTAGATTTGAACTTTTAGAAAATGCCTCTGTTAGATATTTGTTTTAAATTTAATGCAGATATAGTATTCAAAACAATTTTGCATGCATTGCGATCTTATTTCTGTCACTCTTAAGTTGCAGTAATTCAGCATTGCCTAAACTGAGGTTGTCTTAAAGTAAAAGTATAAAAAAAAACCAGGTGCTTTTTCTTTTTCACATTCTGAATCACTTAGGAAGAAGTCTATAAAAAAATGAGATGACAAATCAAAAATTGAAATCATGTCTTTTTTTCAGCTGTTTTAAAAGAAAAATGTCTAGAGGGCTGGGAATATACAGGAAATTTAAATTTGTGATTGAGAATAAGAAATGCATTTGTGGCTTTAAAAAAGAAATACCAGCATGTCACATTAAAATTATGGTATCTACAGTGTTGTACAGTTAAACAGGAAAATGTATTACATCAGGGGGTATGTTGCACTTTAGAGAGCTAGTGTGGGATCTGAATGAAGAGTATAATGCCATAGCAGGCATGAGCATTAATAATCCAGTCAGAGAGGAAGAATTTTGCTGTCTCCCATGTAACATAAAACAGATGTTCCATTCTATTAAAAACCTTCTTACTAAAATGAGTGTTTAGATCGCTGGTCAATAGGAGAAACACGAACAATGGCAATTTAATAATTTTGAGGATTTGTCCTGTTTATGAGTTAATATTGGTGGTGGGGAGGGTGAAGGGTCGCCTGCCAAATATTATTGTATTTTTGATATCTTAATTTAGAGAGCTGAAAGCCCACAGTAAATTATACTAATTTTTAATTTTTTGTGCTTTGCAAATCTATTTTCATTCTCAAAAACTGGAAGAGATTTAGCAACTGTGGGTCCAGCTATTTCAACCTAGTCATTTAAGAATATCTAAAAGTGTAGTTAATTTACTTAAATGCGTGCTGCAAACATTAAGTAGATGGCAATTTAAGGTAGACAGATGTAGAAAGGGACATAGGGGCATTATCACAGGGTCCTCAGTATCTCGTGTTTTCGCCATTGTTTTCTTCAGTATTTTTTCTATTTTAAAAATTTAATTATAATTTATATAGTTTGAAATGATCCTTGTATTGTCTATTTCTGTAAGTTATCATAAACGTATATGTCCTACATGAGAAATAAGATACAACATAGTTCCATCACACCTTAATTTTCCCTGTGTTCTCTTCTGTCATCCTGTCTACCTCTACTCTTACCCATCCCTACACTGTTTTTATTCACTGTAACTGTCCTTGCTTGGTTGCCAGAATTTTCAGGTTCTGATCACTTTGTTTCTTGGGACATGTGTATTTTTTTTTTTTTCTCCCTTGGGACATTTCTGAGGGTTACATATACAGTGGGTAAACTTGAGACATGAGGCACCAACATCTCTCCCCCGCAGAAAGAGCAAGCCGAGTTACAGGTTGCTGTAAAATTGGTAAGTTCTCCAAGCTCAGTGTTACCTGCCGATCAACACAAACTACTGCGTATGTAGCATTCATCTGAGCTGTATCATGTCATCCTCATAGGACTTGGGATACAGGAAGCTGGTGCTGACTTACTGATGTTTTTGTGCTTGCCATAAGTAGTAAAGTCTTTTTTCTCTGACCTAGGACTCTCATGTCTTCTGCCTGCATTTATGAATTAGTGACAGGCCCTTTTCTGTTAGCTATTTGGTGGAATTACATCCTACCCTCTATAGTTTTCTGTTTGTATAGTTTTTGCCTTTTCAAACAGAGGATTCTTGCTTTTGGCTAAAAATCTGTTTGTGAATTTTTCAGGTATAACCACAGGTGTGTCAGTAGATTTTACCCAGCCAGCTGTGTTGCCACGCACTTGTAACTCCAGCACTGCAGGAAGTTGAGGCAGAAAGACCATGAGTTTAAGCCCAGCATGTGCAGTTTAATTACCTAAAAGACAGAAGGACTGGGGCTGTAGCTCAGTGCAAAGGCCCTGGGTTTAATCTGCTCAGTCCCCAGTACCACACACACACACACACACACACACACACACACAAATAAGGTTCACTTGGGCTTCGTGGCAGGTGGTTGGTTCCGTACGCCACCAGATTTGGTGCACACCTCTCAGTCTTGGGGGGCGTTGCAGTCAAGGACCCAGCCATGCTTTTACATTTCCGCATGCATAAGCCAGGCTTTCATCCCAACATCTCTTTGAATGAAGCCCTGTGCCTCTCCCGATTTTATGGAGAAAGAGGGGGAGCCTTGGACACACGTTAGTCCCTTTTGATTTAGTTATTTTTGTACTCTGAACCCTTTCTTTCCTAACCTTCACCAAATGTCAGGTTCAAAAAACTACCTGAGTCTTTTGTTGAGGGTTCCCTTGGCAGTGTGACACCCCCACCCCACCCCCAGTTTGCACTGCTCTGCTTTGATCCTTAACCGGTGTTCTAGGCCCTGGGAGAAATGAAACAGGAAGCAAGCTGGAACTTACTCGGTTTGGGCTTTCTCTATTACTACTGCAGTAAACTATTAAAGACAAATGCTACTTTGTTTTTGCCTAGTTGTACTAAAACCTGGCAGCTTCTTTCTTTGCAGCTCTCCTAATTTCCTCACACACCCTCAGATGGAATTACTTTATAGTACCTAATCTTTGAACCTGACTTCCTTCAGGGGTTGGAAGAACGTCTTACTTAGAGTCTTCATTGTATTATGCATTAGTAGTTTGTAGTTGCTTGTTTCTTTTTTCTTAGAACATGTTAGTAATACAGAAGGGTGAGGCTTATTTGGGGAAATTGGTATGTGTGTTTAACGTATCTTGTTTATTTTCAATCCCACTACCCCCTGTTTGTTTTCTCCCCTCTCTCTAAAGCTACTAC
>RJWM01016743.1:0-44744 GCA_004363535.1 Dasyprocta punctata
CCTCACGCCTGCCAGGGCAGGCGCTTAAGCCACTGAGTCAAACTCCCAGCCCTGGTTTTTTGAGGCAGGGTCGCACTATGTAGCTTAGACCGGCCTTACGCTCGCGTTGTAGCCCAAGCCGGCCTCGAACTCACAACGCTCCGCCTACCTCAGCCTCCCGAGTGCTGGGATTAAAGGCGTGCGCCACCACGCCCGGCTTGTCCTTTACTTTTTTAATATGGTGTATTACATTGATTGATTTGCATATGCTGAACGATCCCTACATCAGTAGGATGTATCCTACTTGGTCATAGTGGATAGTCTTCTTCATGATTTGTTGCATTCTTTTGGCAAGTATCTTATTGAGGGTTTTTGTGTCTATATTCATTAGGGAATTTGGCCTGTAGCCCATTCTTGGATTAATTATTCTTTGTTTGTTTGTTTGTTTGTTTTTGTATCAGGGTAGTTCTTACCTCTGGGAATAACTTTGGGAGTATTGGTTCCCTTTGAATTTCATGCAATAATTTGAGAAGTAGCAATATTAACCCTTCTCTAAATTTCTTGTAGAATTCAGCAGTGAATCCATCAGGACCTGGGTTTTTCTTTATTGGTACAGTTTTAATTATATCTTCAATTTCATTGACAGTGATTGGTTTAGAATTTATATCTTCTTGATTCTTTTTAGGTAATTCTTATGAATCCAGAAATCTGTCAGTTTCTTCTGCATTTTGTGTCTTATTAGAATATAGTTTTTCAAAGTAGGTATTGATTTTCTTCTGGATTTCTGCAGGACCTATTTTGATTAGAAACTTTTCATTCCTAATTACATGGATTTGAGTCTTTTCTTTCCTTTTATTGATAACGTTGTCTAATGGTTTGTCAATTTTATTTAATCTTTCAAAGAACCAATTCTTGGATTCATTGATTAGTTGTATTGTTTTATTATTACTGAATGCAATAATTTCTGATCTTATCTTTGTAATTTTTCAGTTAGTATTGGCTTGCTCTCCTTTTTTCTAGAAGCTTGAGGTACAACATTAAGTTATTTATTTGAGGTCACTCTGCTTTCCTGATGTGGGAATTCGCTGCTACAAATTTTCCTAGTTGGCCTGCTTTCATTATGTTCCGTCACTTCTGGTATGTTACATTGTCTTTATCATTTAATTGTAGAAACTACCTAATTTCTTCTTTAATTTCGTCTGTGACCCATTGGTTGTTCAATGGGGTGTTATTTAATTTCCATGTTTTTATGAAGCTCTTCTGGTTTCTTTTGTCATTGAATCCATTTTTATGGCACTATAGTCTGATAACATGCATGGGATAACTTCAATTCTACTGCATTTACTTTATGATATTCTATGAGCTAGTTAGTATGTGGTCTATTTTGGTTAATGTCCTGTGTTCTGCTGAGAAGATTGTGTTTTCTGGTGTTGTGAGTGGACCACTGTAGACATCTACTAAGTCCATTTGTCCAAAATTTTGGTTAAATTTTAATGTTTCATGGTTAATTTTTGGTCTAGCTGATCTGTCTATTTGTGAGAGTAGTGTATTGTGGCCCCCCATTACAGTTGTATTAGTGGTTATTTGATTTTTCATGTCTATTAATATTTGCTTTATATAGCTGAGTGCATTGGTATTTGGTGCAAAGATATGTAAGATTATTACATCTTCCTCTTTGATTACTTTATAAGGATGTAGTGACATTCTTTGTCTCTCTTAATCAATCTTGGTTTGAAATCCATTTTGTCTGCTAATAGAATAGCTACCCTGATTTTTATTGGTTCCTGTTGAATGCAGTACTTTTTAACATCTTTTGACTTTAAGTCTAGCAATTTAGTTTTGAATTTAATGTGTCTCTTATATGCAGCATATTGTTGGATATTGCTTCCTAATCCATTCTACCAGTCTGTTTCTTTTGATTGGTGAATTGAGTCCATTAATATTGATGGTTATAACTGATATATATTGACTCATCCTTTTCATGTTATTTCCTGTTGTTAGCTCCCCCTTTCCCCCTCTGTTTAATTGTTTGACTTGGCTGGTGGAATTTTTCTGCTGGAGTTCATGGAGTTGTAATCTTTGTTATCTCTTTCTAGAATGTCCTCCAGAACATTTTGGAGGGCTGGTTTTGTGTTGATGGATTTCTTCAAGTGTTCTTTGTCATAGAAATATCTTATTTCTCAATCAGTTTTGAAAGATAGTTGTGCAGGTTACATTAAACTGGGTTGGAAGTTGTTTTATTTTAGAGTTTGAATTACTTTATTCCAAGCTCTCCACTTAAGGGTTTGTGTCAAGAAGTCTGCTGTCATCCTGATGGGTTTTCCTTTATAGATGACTTGTTTCTTTTATCCAACAGCTTTTGATATTCTGTTCTTGTGTTGAAATCCAGGGGTCTTGACTGTTATATGACTTAGTGTAGATTTTTTTTTGACCATGGCTAATTGGAGTCCTATATGCCTCACTTATCTGTATATTGAATTCTTTTCCCTGCTTGGAAAGTTTTCTGCCACAGTTTCTGTTAACAGGTTCTTTATGTCATTTGTGTTCTCCTGCTTTTTCATTGACTTTGATCAATCTTATATCATTTTTCTTTGCATCATCTAGTAGCTGCTGGATTGATTCCTTGTGATCACTTGCTATTTTAAGAAATCTTTCTTTTCGTGATCTCTAACCACAATCGTGTCTTCTATATTTGAGATTCTGTCCTCACATTGGTTCATTCTGCTATGTACACTTTCAATGTTATTTTAATTGTCCTGGGTATCTGTTTGAATCAGTTTCATAGATTCCATTTCCTATGTTAGGTGTTCATAATTTCCATCATTTTCTAAAGTCTTCTATTTTTTTATCTGTATCTTCTCTAGTCACTGAGTGAGTCTTTGATTATGGTCACTGTATCTTTAATAACTGAGCAATTATTTCTGATTTGATTTTTTCTAGAGGCTCATTGATTTACTTTTTGTGCTATTACCACTTTAGAGAGTGCAGGTAGGTGGCTTCTGGATTGTTTCACCTAATTCCTGCCTATGTTTGCCTTTAGTGAGCTGGAAGTTTGTGGTTGCATCTTGTTTAAGTGCCTTCTCATTTTGTTTTAGTTTTTTTTTTAATTTATTTCCTGGGTTGATGCTTGTGAATTGCTTATGGTGAGTATATTTATTGCTAGTAATTATAACCATTCAGAAATTATTTCTCAGAGGTATGTTCCAGATTTAACTGGCTTTTGGGTTTTGAGTCTAATATAAGGTCCTACATCTTCAATTTATTGGGGATATGAAGTTTCTGCCTACCTGGCCCATCTCCTGGTTCTTAGGACCTGATCTATAATATTTTTTATGACCCTTAAGTGATCTTAATCTTATGACACCAGAAGAACAACTAGTTAGAATAATTAAGTCACTTTGGCTGAAGTAGTTCAATCAACAATAATAACAGCATCAAACAGCCTAAAATGACAAACTGAGGTATCTATGAAGGTGCTGACTTTAACTGTATGAAGTAGATTTGTGTTTATATAATAAAATCTAAAACAAATCAGAAAATTGTATGAAATAAATAAACCCTCAATATAGAGATTTTACCCTCAGGGGAGAAAATTTAAAAGCAGTTAGGGGAAAAATAGATAAATAGGTGAAGCGATTGAAAGTATGACTTGAGGACAAAGGAAGATCTCACAAGCTTTGGAAAACTGATGAAAAAGACAGGCAGGAAAGAATAGGAAAAAATAAAAGCTAGAATAAAACAGAACGCCAACAAAAACTAGAAACCATGTTCACACTCATATAAAAACAAGAATGATCAATGAAAAATTAAATCAAAACAAGGAAAGAAAAAAAGAAAAAAAAAGAGAAGAAAAAACAGTCCACTTCAGGTTGTGTCTCTGCTGTCACTGCTAGACAAGGTGGGCAGAAAGAGTCCACATCTTAGTTGATTAATCCCAGCAAGCCAGCAGTAGCTTTACAGCTGGTCATTGAATAATCCCACTGAGCCTGTTACTTTAGTTCATCTAAAGTTCTGGCTGGTATCTGCCTGTGAGGCAGCTTGAATTTGGCTGCCTGACAGTTTGAACTTTGTTCCCTGACATCTGCTCACTTGACCTTATCTCCCTCACTCAGACACCAACAGCTGCTAGATGGAGCCACTTGCTCTGAGTTCTGAACTCTGTTGGCTCCTGTCTAAGACAGCTTCTGGCCATTCCACTGTCCTCTAAACCCAAATAACTCAAAAGTCACTGCAGTCCACTGAGTTCAGTGCTCCATTCCACTGGTGCATTTCTCTGTGGATGCATCTGGGGTCACCAGTAGTCACCATGCATCTTCAGGTTTGAGCCATCCCTCCAGTGCATTGAGTCCAGACTCTGGGAGAAAGCATTGCCTATCACCTCCTTCTTAGTTGAACTCTCTCTGTTCACTCTCCCTGTGGACTTCAATTCTTGTTTCAGATCCTTTCTAGGTCCCAGGGACCCAGCTTCCTCCTTCTCCTCACATTGTTGTAGAGTGGATAGCAAATCTCAGAAAGGCTCTTTCTCTGTTTCTTACTACATCATTTTCCTGGATCTAAAATCTTTAACAGTGATTGTGAATATGTTCCTTTAGGGGTATCTTCTCTCTTCTTTTGTTTATTATGTTTTGTTTTTTGATATGGGATCTTGCTATATATCCCAGGCTGGTTTTGAACTCACCAGTGATCCTCCTGCCTCAACCTCCTGAGTGTTGGGATTACAGGAGTCCACCACCATGCCTGGATTGGTACCTTGTCTTTAAATTCATATCACAATGATACAGGCATACACATATTTATAGTAGCACAACTCATAATATGTAACTCTTAGCAGCAACCTTTATGTCCATCAATAGATGAACAGATGAAGTGTGATATTTGTACATAATGGAGTACTACTCTGCTATAAAGAAGGATAAACTTGAGTCATTTATAGGGAAAATAATGTGCCTTGAGACCATCATATTAAGTGAAATAAATTAGCCATATAAGGTTAAATGTCATATGATCTCTTATGAGAAACCCAAAATATAAATGAATAGTAAAATAGAAGAAAAACAATAAGAAATAGGGAGATAGATCTTTCGTAAAAGGAAAGGGAGAGCAAAAGTTGGATAGATAGAGAAATGAGGTATGGGTAAGAAGATGAAAAATGAATTAAGATGTGATATACACATGTATCAACTCCCCAGAACATGTAATGTGATCCAAAAAAAAAAAGAACAAAGAATGAAAAATTTCTTAGAATTTGGTTAGCTAATCATCTTCATCAAAATTTGGGATAGGGAAAGAAGGCATTAATATGTGAATGACAAATATGACATTATGACCTAAATATAAATCAATCATGAAAATTTAATTGAGTGTGAATTAGTGATTTATCATTTTGGAGTGACTTTGGACTGAAGATTCCCTTGATTTTGTTATCAGTATATTTTCTCAGAGAAACAGTTGGAGGAGAGAAAACTTACATGTAATTTTTTACTTTTGAATCTTCCCTATAATCTTAAATACTACTTTCAAAGTAAATATTCATCTGTTTCATTCATCTTACTTTAACACTCAAGGATCTTTCCAAACCATTTTCTTTTCAAGAGATTTTATCAATTTTTAGGGTTTAATGGACATATCTGCTATTTAATTTGTAGTCTAAACAATGCTAAAATTGCTTGTCTATTTTTTAAAGGGTAGATGTGTGTAAGAGAATACTGAACAATATTTACTTGCAGTGTATTTTGGTATTTCAGTATAATATACATATGGAATGAGAAATACAAATATTTTCCAAATCCATCAAGCTCTTTCTTGAGTTATGCATTACACCTTTATGTTAGTGAGTTTTCACTGAAATTATCCAATATAATTAGAGAATTGCTTTACTGCTTGTAGCATATCAAAGTTTAATATTATTTTCTGACATGTGTTGAGCAATGCTAATGTAAGTAGCACTCTTCCCTTTGTTATTTTTTGAAAGCTCAGTTATTTTTTTCTTTCCAATATTATTTTATCCTTATTTAATGCATATTTTATTTCAAACTTCATTCTTAACAAGGCTTAATTCTGGTCAATTGTAAAAATTACACAGATGAGTGAGTATAGTGACCTCAGCCCACACATACTACACTTAACTCTCTAGATTTCTAAAGTATGTTTTGATTGAATCTGGAAACTCAATTTGGAAAATTTCCTCTAGAATCTTTATTCAGACTTTGGTATGCTGGTCAGGGATGGCAAACCTTTGACAATTTTCAATGGTTGAAACAGCCCAGTGTGCCATGGGTGCCATAGGTTTGCCATGACTGGTCTAGACTTTTATAGGGGTAATTTTAATATGAATTTGCTAGTGTGCCCTGTGTCTCAGATCACTCCTGTGTGCCCATTAACTTTTTCATGGTCACTCACTGCTCATCACAGCTGTTTCATCTCTATATTCTAGAGAATCAGCTCATTTAAAATTCCTGAACAATTAAATTAAGCAGCATAAAAAGTGGTTGTCCTATACAGCCTCGGTCACTTACTAGAGTACAACAAACTAAAAAAAAAAAAAATTTGGATGACATAGAAAGGAAATAGCCATGGTGGTCAGAAGGGTGCCCCTCTTTTCCTCCTAAACCATATGTGATTCTGGATAGAACAAACTTTTCCTGTGGAGAAGACACTAAGCATCTCTGTAGGTGCATAATATCTGTCTACCACCTTATGTTCAGCTACATCTGACTTACAACACATGCAGCAATTTTGCAAGTGAGGGCAGATCACCTATGATCTGTTTGATCCTCCCCTAAGCCAAACACTTATAGCACAATGGGCTTCATCCACAGATGATAACAAAAGCTCACTGATGGGGTGAGATAGAGGAGAGAAGAAATTTGAAATCAATTTATGTGTATTTCAGCTACCTTAATGTTTTGCAGTAGTATTTGGTAGTGGATGACCATGGTCTCTACAAGGGATTGAATGTAATGTACACTTTGTCTGCACTAATGTGTCCCCCATGCTCATAGAAACAAGTGAGTTATCTTTATGTGCTCCTAACCTGACATTCAAGTACTGTACAGAATGTTCGGGCAGCAGAAAGAACAGCAGTTGTATTTACATCTTGCTCTTGGTTTTCAAGGTGCATAACCAAGCCAAACAAATCAGATCAGAGCCAAAGATCCTTGCAGCAGTTATTTTATACAAAACTACAGATATATCTGTCTTATCTGCTTGAAGAGACTTGCAATATCCTTAGAACAAAACAAAGCAAATATTTACTGAGCTAGACCTAAAGACAATATTTTTAATTGTTGTGTAGAATAGAAGAATGTAAAGAAAGCATAACCATAGTTTATATTTCACTTTACCTGTCCAGAGCCCTGTACAATCATCTGGAGTGTTTGTGAAAAATAAATATTGTTAATCTTCGTACATTTGAAAAGCATGAGAAAAGATGTCATCCCAGAAATCTCAAGAGAAAGGGAAATTTTTCTTGTCACTTTGATATGACTCCAAATAGAATCCCCTCTGAATGTGATTAATCATAGAGTCCACCTGAACCCATAACACTTTATTTCAACAGAACATGAACAGCAGCCTCAAAATATTATGCAGCTACATGACACAAAGGAATCCAACAGAGATCTCTGTGTATATCAGAGCACCATTTTTGGTTATGAAGGCTATGTTTTAGACTACCTGACTGATGATCAAAAACTTTTATGGCCATCCATAGCTGCTCTCTAAAAGAGACAGTGATAAATGTGTATGTCACACATTATACGTAATATGCAGGCGGCAAGAAGCACCGTATCTAGTCTTTAGTCTGAAAGTCTGAATTCCTGAATGGAATGATTTTCTGGTAGGTACCAAGGGGTCTTCTACTCTGAGGTGTTTGGCACATTACTCTGCTGACTGAATATCTGTACTTTTGTCTGTGGAGAGTATCAACTCAGCCAGTTTATTTACATTGCAGTGTATCACTAACTCACAACCACTCATCTCTTTGAAATTGGTCTCACAAGGTTCTTTCTCCCTTAGACATTTTTCTACTTGGGTAATTACCTATAAACCTCAGTTTAGAAGTGCCAGGTATAGCTTTTTTTCTAACTGTGACTCCTTACTTTTCTCCTACTCATGCTTGGATCAGAAGAGCCTCTGCATGTGTGACTTCCTGGCACAAAAGCAGAAGTTATTGCCAGAAGTCCACCGAGCTACTCAGTAGCTGCCTTACTACCTTTATTTCTGACTTCCACTCATTGTTTGATGCTGCAACCTGATTTTACCCCTAATTTTTGACTTAAATATATACTTAATGACCTGCTTGAACATGTAGTTTTAAACATGACCCAGTTGATACCAAGAATCTGATTCTTTCTCATTCTTCTGTTTCAGGAGACAGTCTCTATGATATTTGAATTATTTTTAATGAATAAATTACTATTTTCTAAAGCATATTCTTTTGTATGTAGCCAGAGAGCACTTCACCACTGGGTCAGAGAAATTTTCCAGAGTAGAGAGGCCTCTGAAGTTACCTTGAAAATGAACTCTGTAGATTTCTCCTTGGTTTATTGAATTTACTTATATCGCTTTATTTTTGAAGCTAAAATAATGCACCAACTTGCTACAGTCATGGCAGACTACTGCTTTCATTTTTCTACCCATGAAGATGAATGGACAAATAAAAAAACCAGAAACACTGTAGATATTGTACACATCATTAGCCATTCTACCAGTGTTTGACTTGAGAGCAATGGCAATCTCATGTCAAGTTTCATTGACAAAATGATTCCCAGACACTGTGTTAAAATGTGCTTCCTTCAGAAGTCACGGAAGTTCCTTGTCCTGCTAAGACCAAAAACGAAGTTACAGTTAATCATGATGCCAGTGATTTTAACATATATATTCCATTGTTTTTAACCTGAAGAGGCCCACGTCTACAAAAAGGTCCAAGATGTACACCAAATTTCAACTTCTTTGAGTGTGTCCTTTCTGCTGGTTCTAAGCAACTAAATACTTTGATAACCTATTTTTGAGACAAGTAAAACTTTTCCACTGGTCTTTAAATAATTCCTATTGTTTCCTAGTATGCTTCCTTAAACACCTTGAAGTTATGCTGCAGAAATTTGAACTTGTGGAGCAGTAAAGTTATCATTCAACAGGCAAATTGATGCATTTGATAGAAACAGTAGCCCACACATGGACTGTTTATGTGGAGTGATCAAAATATACAGTGAATGTTTAAATTAAAATATTATTACAGTGAAACGCACACTTAATCACTCTGCAAGTAATCCCTGTCACTTTGGACACATTTATTCCATCATTCTTGCTACTTTGTGAAGCAATTCTGGAAGTCATTTTAAATGAGTGTGTTTATAAGGCATGATCAAATATTCAGTGAATGCTGTTGCCACATATCATCCAGTAGAAATGCAGGCTCATTAAAATCAGTGGTTTTCTCATCCACCTTATTCACTGGATCTGACACCATGTGACGCTCACTTTTCCTCAAGGTAAAAATGACCATAAAATGTGTGGTGGGTTGACAACTGATGGACAGGTTGTAGCATCCAGCTGAACCGAATCAGCGTGGTGCTGGGTATGGATGGTCCACCTGAGGATTGTTGCCAACATAAAAAGAACTGGAGAGGAAGAAGTGTTGTTGTAAGTCCTCCTGTTTTTACCTTGAGGAAAAGTGAGCGTCACATGGTGTCAGATCCAGTGAATAAGGCAGATGAGAAAACACTGATTTTAATGAGCCTGCATTTCTACTGGATGATATGTGGCAGCAGCATTCACTGAATATTTGATCATGCCTTATAAACACACTCATTGGTTCCCCTAGAGGAGCTTGTCAATCTTCTTTCCTGATATGAACATGGCTGTTCTCATTGTCAGAGAAGTCCTGGATCCTGTTGTCACTGAGAAAGGCTGCAGTTCACTTTGGGGGAACTCTGGTCCTTACTTTGAGGATCACTTCGTGGTTCCAGTGCAGAACCCTGAGCCT
Organism: Dasyprocta punctata; assembly: GCA_004363535.1. Classification (NCBI taxonomy): domain Eukaryota; kingdom Metazoa; phylum Chordata; class Mammalia; order Rodentia; family Dasyproctidae; genus Dasyprocta; species Dasyprocta punctata. The sequence continues at coordinate 9,965 of RJWM01016743.1, forward strand.
ACTGGCACAGATCCTTCACCCCGCTGGCACAGGTTTTCTAGCTTCCACTGCTGAACTTTGGACCTTCCCAGAACAGATCTGTTAAACAGATTTGCATGAGACATTGTCATGGACTCTAGGTCTTCTAGGACATTGCCATAAGATTCAGGTCCTCAGCTGGATTCTTCGGGGTCTTTAGTGTGAAGACAGATCTCCTGCAATTTTTTTTTTTGTATTTGACTGTTTGGGTGACTATTATAAAATAATTCTATAAATTGTGTTTGTATTAAATTGTTTGCTTTGTGAACCCTGACTACAACAAAAGGTAAACATTTTGAATTAGTTCAGGACATAGAGGCATCCAAAATAGTGTGACTAAAGATGACTGAGAAAAAGAACTTCCAGAGTTGCTTCAGAGAGTATTAAGAACACTGGCATATGTGTGTTCAAATCCAGGTGGGGGGAGCATTCAGAGGCCAATTAATGGCAACATGCCTTTTAATGTAATGGCATTTTGAACAAAATTAAACATTGACCATATTTTAAAATCCCACCTCATATTTTGTCTGTATTGGTACATGAATATAAAATATGTGATTTGCTGGGCATTCTGTGACAATAAACATCAACAAATCTTCCTTAGTCTTCTAGTTACATGATATTACTACATTTATCAGTGTTTCACAGATATACTCTCTCCCAGGTTATCCTTTATCTTTTCATACCTTCCACACATTATTTTGTACATTTTCCTGAATTATAGTCTAACTTTTCCACCCCAATATTCATTTTCCTCTAAATCCATTTCATTTACCAAAGTGCTGAATTCATGGATTGTCAATATTTGTTGAATAGTTTGAAATAAACAACAAAGATGAAATAAATTTACCTCAACCATATGGATTTTTAATCTTTCTTACCCGGGGTCGATCTCATCACTTTCTGACCTCTGTGATAATAGTTAATTCTATATTTGATCAGTTTAGAATTTCAATTTTATATTCAGCATAATGTACTTCCCTGTTTTCGGTTTAAGCTTAAAGCATAGTCTAAGTGACCTGCTCTGGAAGGGAACAATAATTAGCATCTACTCTATACCCCCACAACCTTCCCTTCCCTTGTCTAGGTTGCATAATTTTCCTTTTGGCGTAGAAAGCAGGGATGATTGGAAATGGACAAATGTCTCCTATTAATTACCGTTTGGCAGTGTCGTGTTTTGTGTAGCAGTGACATAAATGTTGGCTTTTGGAGAGGAATAAATGTGAATTCTTTAAGAGGTTTGGAAGGTGCTCTTTCCTCTTCCCATTTCTTAACAACAATAAAATCTTTTCTCTGTAAAAAAACATCTGTAAGCTTCTCGATGCTGAGTTCCCCTTATTCTGTAGGCCATGTTCCTGATAAACAGTCAGTTCAAACGCATTTTTCCTTGTCCATGTGTCCTACAGAAAAAATGTTTACTGCCCTGAGAATTGGGAAGTACAGAATAACTCCCTCTCTCTCCATCTGCTATCATTTCTAATTCCCTTTGTTATGTTCCTCAGATTTGCATATCATTTCTAGAACATCCAGCTTTCAGCAGCTTTCTGGACCACCAGAGTCCAAGTTGATAATTATGTGCCATTTCCATGCACTTTGGGCTCCCAGTCTCTGAGAGATTTGCCTTGGAGTTTTACCTCCTTGTTTGCAACACAGTGGTTGAAGTGACACCTTTTACCTCTCCTTGAGATAGAAACAGCAGAATCTACTCCCACCCCCAACAGCCCTGCCAGTCAGGGATTCCACCTGACTATGATTCTTTCCAAAATAAGTATAAAACTCTAGTATGTTAGCTAACGAAGGATGGGCCCGATTTCCTATTTGTTTTGTTAGCCTTTTTGAAACATCTTAGTCTTATCACTTCCATATCTTAGGATGAAAGGAATTTAATGTAAAGACTATGGCTAAAAATCTAGGACAATACATAGATACTAGGGCTAATTACTAATCATGGAACTTCAGACTAACTTTTAAATTAAATGGAGGAGTTGGGTCAGGAGGAAACAGCTCATTGAAAATGCTTTCAAACTTACAACATGATTGAGTTAAAATGAGTGTTTTTATTATTTGACACTTGAACAAATTACATCCTCTTAGTGACAAGGAAACACAGAAAAGAATAATTGTACCAAGCCTGGCTCACTAAACTTGAGAATTAAGAAAAGGAAATTGGTTGGCCAGGACAGTCTGGGCAGTCTGCCACATTATCCAAGTTACTGTCCTCTCATGGGTCTTCACTTTTAGTTTCTGAAGAGACAAATGAGTAAGATTTGATGTCAGCAAACACATTGTGAAACTCCTATCTTAACAATGTTTGTGCTAAGAAAGCATTCCTTATTGTTCTATCTTCTGCAAGGTACCGGCATAAGAGATGTACTAGATCAGTGCTCTTGGCCAAGCATAGACTTCTGCAGTTTGTGGTCCTTTTTGCCTCTGGTTCCATCTGAATTTGGTGCTTAGTCTTTAAGCTTATCTGCTATCAGAATGACTCACTCAAAGAAATGAGGCTTAATTTTAACATTGACTGAAATATTTCAACATTCAGAAGAAAAATCAAGAAAACTGTGCTAAAAGTAAAAATACATTACATGTCCAGATGGCACTGTTTAGAACTCATAAATAATAAACTGTTAAATTGTTTGTTTTGTTACAAAATGATAGAAAGTATTCCCATTTAAAAAAATAAATCATCTGATACAGATTCATTCCTTATTTCCTAAAGGTATTAATGAACATAATTTTGAGGATTCACAAGTAATTTTTCTGCCCAAAGTATCTTGAATCTTTTTCTCCCTGAGGTAAAGCAAAACCTACTAGAAGCTACAGTTTCTGAGGAAACCCAAACCTCACATTTCTGTGTTTAAATCAGTCTTGAACTCCTAGCACATGAAAACAAATCGTTTCTACGGTATGAAATCAATTGCAAGGTGTATTTTATAATATTAAACCTAGATCTACTGATTAATTTATAAAGAAAAACTATAAAAACTGAACCCCTGATGTTTCTTAGGTCCGAATAATACTTATTAAATGATTGGATACAAAATGGTTCATGGAAAGAACTAAATCTTCAGGAAGATATACAAAATAAATATGTTTGTGCCAAATGGAATTCCTATTTTTTTTTGAGAAATTTTCTGTAGGGGTAGTATTTGTTAAAGATATAATACAGTGATGCATGCATGCCCATGTTTATAACAGCCCAATTCATAATAGATAAGTCATGAAAGTAGCCTATATACCCGTCAACAGATGAAGGGATTAATATATATATATATATATATATATATATATATATATGTACTACTCAGCCATAAAGAAGGATAAATTTCACTCACTCATAGAAAATGGATGTCTCTTGAGAACATACTGCTAAGTGAAATAAATTAGGCACAGCATGCTAAATATTTCATGGTTTATTTTATATAAGAAACCCAAAATAAAAGTAATTTAAAGAACAAAATTAAAAAAAAAAAGAAATGATAGGAAACAGGGAGGTAGACTTTGTGGAAATGGAAAAGGGATGTGGGGATGGAAGTAGAGGGAATGCCAAGAAGGTGCAGGAGAAGTAAAATTATTAAGATATGATATTTATAGGTACCATTTCTCCAAGTTGAAAAAAATAATTATGTATCACTAGTATATACCAATAAAACTTTTACAAAAGAGAGAGCTTACGTCTACGTGCATATTTGGCACACTCATTTAACACAGTCCATGAGATTTATCTGATTTTTGAACCTTCCACATGCAACTGTTCTCATAGGAGATAACTAATGAAGACCTCCATAGTAAAAACACTCAACAAGAAAGGAAATGAATGATAGAAACTTTCCCATGTCCACTCCTAGGTCTCACTGATATTTAAAGGAAGATATTTGTGTAAATTTTAATGAATTCAAACTGTGGATTAGGTTTCTCAAATGTGTTTGATTATTTAGCATGGGTGTCTAATTTAAATATGTTGTACTTAATAAGTATTTACTACTGGCTAGGAATCTTAACAGTAAGGGAAACAGAGATTAATAGTAATTTACTCTGCAGATCTTATTTTGGTAATCAAACATTGTATCCAGATTCCTAACTCATTTTTAATCACGAGTTTATGCATCACCTCCTAAATGAAGCAAAAAATTGGTTTCTTTAATAAAGAATTTATGAAGTATAGTATAGGACACATAGCTCCTTTAAGAATTTTTTGGTGTAATCTTTGATAACTTTTATCTAACTTTAAGCATGCATTCACAATTTAGATGCTTTTAGTTCTAGCTTTCAGCTCTTTATTTCACATGAAGACTTTATTCCCTTAGAGTTACTTAGGTGAACTATGCTTTAAGTGTTTTTAATACTGTGCAAAAATGGTGATATAGTATTTTATTTATTTATTTATTTTAAAAAAGCAAAACAGAAAAAAAGGTAGAATACAGAATTTCAAAAACAAGTAAGCAATCAATACTAGTCAATATATTACGTATTGTTAACTTAGAAGTGGTTGTTCAAGTTACAAGAATCTAGGCGTAAGACACAATATTTTGGAAGTGAATATGAAACAATCAGTTCACCATGGCAATGTAGTCCCATTGCCAATAAGATGTTATTTTTTAAACTTTCTATTTTATAATGGAGAATGTATTGGAAAAATACTAATTCATGTTCATATGTGTCTGTATTTTACTTAATTTTCTTTGATTTAAAAAATTAGAATAATATTTCTTCATTATATTTTATTTCAGTAACCATAAATAAGATTCAGTTTTCTACTTTCTTATTTTTGTTGTGATTGCCAACCTCTTTGATGACTTCTTTTTTCTTTCTTTCTTTCTTTTTCTTTCTTTCCTTTTTTTTTTTTTTTTTGTCTCTACCTGGAATCAAACTCACAACCTAGCACCTGCCAAACTCCCAGCCCTACGTTTTTTGAGACGGGGTTGCACTATGCAGCTCATGCCAGCCTTGCTCATGTTGTAGCCCAAGCTGGCCTCGAACTCACAATGCTCCACCTACCTCAGCCTCCCAAGTGCTGCGATTAAAGGCGTGCACCACCACACCCTTTTAAAATTTTCTAATTCCCCACATATTTACTGTTTCCATCTAGCTACATAATTCTCCTTAGTGCATAGTGGATTAGCTAAAGACAAGAAATAAAATTTTAAAACAACAATTGAGCAGTAGTTTGGAATAACTACATAAATCCTATTATGGTTTGGGATTTCCGACCATCTTCTTTCAAGGGGTCAAGTGGGCAGAGAGTCCTAGAAAATACACAGGCCTGGATTCCAGTCAGGTTCTGCCTACTAAAATGTTTAGAAATAGGACACAGCTTATGCCATGACTAGGTTAAAAGAATTCTGCAAGCTCAAATTGACATTAGGTTTTTTTGCTGGCTGAAATCATCAAAGAATCTGTGTAAATCAGTCTCTCTTACTGACTGCCAGGCCAGGCAAGGAACCAACCCACCTCAAGTCATCTCTCCCTTAATTACTTACTTCATCCTGTCCTTTTTCTGCCCCTATAATCTCATAAATATAAAAGCTACATTTTAAACATAAATTTAAAGCTAGATATGTGGTTTAACATTATGCTATTCAGTTGTATTCAATGTCTGCAGATATGCATTGAAAACTATACTGGCTTTGACTTTAGCCAGAGAAAGGGCCAAATTTAAACAATGTCTGACAAGGCAATTACTGTGTAGTGTGAACAGAAGGTTTCTCCAGCCACCTGTCACATGATAGCCTTTTATCATTAGAGGACCATTTCTCCAGAGGAATTCTGTGTAGAGTACAACAACCTCTTCCACAATACAGAATACTTTCATTATAACCATGAGCACTGTTACCTGAATTGTTATGTGATGTAAGTTTTAGTTAAAATTTTGAGTAAAAGTAAAAGGAACTAACTATGTTTGAGTTAGACTACAGGGTCATCAACCTTGGATAGAATATTTTAATACAAAGAGATTAAAGTTTGTCCCAAATAATGTTCCATACTATTCTGGTACTTTTAATACAAAAGGAATAAAGATACGTCTCTGAGTGTATGTTTTTTTAAATTGCTTTTTAAAAATCCATTTTTGTCTTTGCCATTAAAAACCCTTTTTATACCATTTATTCAGTCATAAACAAAGCTATTGAGCTTCATTCTAGAAACCAATATTGAGCAGTGAATAAGACAGCCATAATCTCTGGCCTCATTATGGCTTAGAGTCTAGTAAATGCACGCAATTAATGGGGAATTACATTGCGCTGTGGTGCATGCTAAGACAAATACAAAGTCGAATGGCGAACACGGGCAAGATAAGTAGATGAGGTAGTGCATATGTTAAATAGCTTACTTAAGGCATCTTAATGCACATTCATATATTAAAACCTCATACACCAGAAATATGAAAGACTTTCACTTACCAAATAAAAATGAAGACATTCAACAATGCAAAGAGAACCCAAGGAAAATATAGTATGTCCTTAAACTTAGAGGGTGTCAGAGGTAGCCATCTGGAAGAGATGCCCATGTTTCTCCGGCATGAACAAATGTATATCAGCTAATAAAAGAAAGTTTCATATGAAATTGCCCAAGGAAAAGAAAAAAAATTGAGCCAAGAATCAAGAGGGGTATGTTAAGAAGTGAATTTTTTTTAAAGTGAAAAATAGCTAAAGCACGGTGTACAAAATGATTGCAAGGACTCTAACATAAAGAAACTTTTAAATTATATTAGTGAATAAAGATTTTATCCTAAGAAAAATTTAAAAGTCATTACAGGATTGTCACTATAGAGTTGTAACTTCATTTTCAAAAGAGTACATTATAAGAGCCAGGCGTGGTGGCGCACAATTTTAATCCCAGCACTCGGGAGGCTGAGGTAGGAGAAGCATTGTGAGTTCAAGGTCCGCTTAGGCTACAACAAAAGCGCAAGGCCGACCTAAGCTACCTAGTGCAACCCTGCCTCAAAACAAACAAACAAACAAAAAGAATACATTATAGTTATTATGCAGATGAATTTTAGCAAAGTAAGATATTAGCCAAAAGTCGTGTTGAGGAAAGATACAGTATTATCTTGAGTAAAAGGAATGAAAAACAGAATGCAATCAGCATATATTTAAAAGGTATGAGAAAGGACTGGTGATTGATTCATTAGCAGCAAAATGATGAAGTAGAAGACAGAGGAGCTAGAAGTATCCAGGTTTATGCCTAATAAAGATGAGTATTAAAATCAAATTAAAGTAACTTTAATTATACATTACAATAGGAATACATAAACAGAAAAAAAAACAAAAGCAAGTTGGAGAGATGAAAAGTGGATGATATGTAAAATCTTTTTTGGTAATGTTAAATTTTGGTTACTGCAGGCAAGCCAAGGGAAGTGGCCAGTAGATAAATACTAATGCAAGTGAGAAAGTCGGGGAAATATGGATTTGAGATGAAGGGTTGAGAGTTGCCAGCATGTGGGTTGTAACTGAAGCTAAGGTTATGCATAGAATGAGAAGAAAGGAAAGCCTAGTTCGCTAAGACAAAATTTTGGAGAAAAAAAGTTATGATTCAGGTTAAAACAATGGGAAAGCTCCTCCTACCCTGCAGAAACTAAATTCAAGTCTCCTTTTCTTTTGGTCCAGATGCCTTTAATGTTATTTTCATTTGAGCAACAGTGTGTTCTAAGTTGGCGTCACTGGAAGACTGTGATGTCTCCAATATCATAAGATATTGAGGCTTAAGAACCAATATTTATTTATATATTGTTTACATAACATTAGTTTATATATAGTATAAAAGCAGTGATCATTTCCAAAATTAATCACAGCCTTTGGGAGGGAGAATTTTATTGTGTAGGACAATCAGGCCCATACTTCTTATAATAAAATAATACTTTATTTGAACATGACTTAATGAATTCCCAATACATTTCCTGACCAATTCTTTTCTTTTGAAATTACTCTTTTAAAGGTGAACAGATCCTTGAAGGGAGACTTTGCAATCTGTTCAACATGCTATTTATACATGAAAAGTGTTAAATTATCCTAATCATACTTAAAGTAACAATCAAGATTAATTGCAGCTATATTAGGATTGCTTATTATTTGTTCTACTTCAGCAGCAACACAAATCCAATTGTACAACTAATTTCCATAATCCAAATTGTGAAAGAAAGTAGGAGGAAAACAACCACGCAAAGCTGGTTGAAATAGTATTCAAAAGAAATCCTTAACCAGATGGTTATCTAAAATTCTCTTTCTGAAAAGGAGCCGATTCTGAACAGATTGTATATGTGTCTCACTTGTGGAAGTGGATTATCTGTCTTGAATTGGATTGTGATGACGATGACCCTATTCTAAGTAAACTAAATCTCTTGAACTATGTAATGAGATCAGGAACAACATTCAGCCTGAGAATAACAGATTGCAATGACTAAGATAATTTTGCTAATGTATTTCCTGTCTTTTTGCTTGATGTACATGGTAGAATTTTGTTTTGTTTTTTTATTTTTTGAGTTCTTTTTTCCAGCAGAGATCTGTGGTCCTTTGGCTCTGTGTGCTAATTCTCTTTTTCTTCTTATGTTTTGAAATTCTTATACGTGGAGCTGAATGAGTGGCAGGAAGCTGCGGAATCTGTCTTATAAAAAGGTGATTGTGGAGGAGCCTAGAATCTTCCTTTACTCTGCAGCAGGATTGCAGAAAAGCTACCAAGGGCAAAGATTTAACGGATTTGTTCTAATTTCTTCTCTTTAGGCCGTGAGGAGGCAAAAGTTGCTTGAACAGAGTATTCAGTCTGCCCAAGAGATTGAAAAATCTTTACACTTAATTCAGGAGTCCCTTGAATCCATTGAAAAGCAGTTGGCAACTTATATTGCTGACAAAGTGGACGCAGCTCAAATGCCTCAGGAAGCACAGGCGAGTACAACTAACAGAATTAACTTCTTTTGTTTTTATTACCCGAATAGTGTGTTGCTGAGTTTGTAGCTTACCAAGACTATTTAACTGTTTGTACAATGGGTTATTTTGATTAACTGAGTTTACTCTTTGGAGGTATGTAGGAAAAGAGGTCTAGATTATTACTCTTAAGAGTTAAAGGGCCACTTGACAAACAGGAACACTGAAATCTGATGTTTATTGATGGTTTGAAATTATACTAAAGCTTGAGAGAAACTATCAGAATGTAAATGGTAAAGAAAACAGTTTCTGGTACTGTTAAAATTGGTCTTAAATATTTTGTTATCAACTCGCACTTTTATCATAGAATTATCATTCATATGATCTCTGGTTCAACATTAATGTATCGCAAGTGATTAATGACAAAAACTAAAGAGATAAATTTGCGTCTTTTAACTTCTGATCATGCTGCATATATCCACTTGGATACCCTCATACACTGACACACAGACAATCAAAATTGTGAAATGCGTTTAACCAGATTTTATAGAAGAGATAAAATTGAAATGAAAACAAACCAAAGTTGAAATTAAAGTATACAAATTTAAATCATATACAAAGTTACTTTTACCATGGAAAATATTTTTAAACTGCTAGACTTCAATTTTTAAAAACATTTAAATGTATTTAAAGTATCCCAAGTATAATTTATTAGATATCTTTAGAATTGTATGATAAGATAAAATAGCTGCTTTTGTATCCTATTTGCATATCATGAATCCAGTAACTAAATTTAAATGAAATCTACCTACATGCGAGGATATGACAGACATTAGAAGGCAATCTAAAATGCCCAAAGGCACTCTCCCCATTAATTGGTAGAGATGCCTGATGATTTTTACTTTAAAATCAGTTATAGGGTGAAATATTGGATTTGGAGATCATGGTAACAATGCAATTATAGTGCACTGAATCACAGTTAAATTGGTGCCTAGGGCATCCGTGTACAAAATAGCACGAGTTAACTTGCCACATTCTGTGTATTTGACCGAGAAAGTCCCTGCAAATTTGAAGAATGGTAGAAGTCGTTTTCACAGGCTCAGAAAGTACAGTGCAGGATGATTATTTATCGAGTGAACATCATGGCAGTGGAAAATGAAGAAAGGGAAATTTGGAGATCCCTGATGAAAATTCCTCATCATTGTCTTCCCTAGGGTAGCATGTGTAAATACGCTAATAGAAATGTAGAACAATAGAAAGCATAGTTGAGAGTCTTAGCTTCTCCTGTATGTACATTTTGTAAAAATTGCATAAGTCTACTCAAGTTCTGTAGTATGGACTATTCAAAGACTTTCTCAATTTGGCTTAGCTACAAAATTTTAGAGTCAGATCTTAATAAAATCCTTGATGGGGATGAGAAATTGTTACTGAATTAAGAAGAATTGCCGGACTACTGAGTAGTAGTTCTCTCTTTTTAAATTTAGTGATATCTTCTTGTTCCAAAGTTAAAGTATTTTGCCAATAAAAATACTAAACTTTAAAATTATAAATCTGTACTTCAAAATACACAAACAGTTCATTTTGAGGCTGATAGAATGAAACTAAAAGTAGAAAAATTGAGGCAGATTGAAGTTATTACTGGCTTAGAAGAAAAATTGAAAGTCTTGAAAAGAAAATTTCAGATTCTATTTTTTTAAATTTGTATATGAACATAGGTTGCTATGAACATAAATGCTGTATGTTAGCTTTTAATGTATGCTTTGTATGGCATTCTTAAAAATGTTATAATAAAATGTCATTAACTATAGCAGTTGAGAAGTATTTGCAAATAAAAGCACACAGGTAAAGTAAGACATTTCAAATCTGTAACAAGGAAGAGATTTTAGAGTTATAGCAAGCTCAGATCCATTTTCTTTGTACTTCTGTTTGCACTTGTATTTTCAAGTTACTGGCATTGAAATCCCCCAGTGCTAATTTATAATACTGGAAAACGCAAGCCACCTGAAAGTTATTGAAATATTCTTCTTGTCCGAATATTGTAAAATGACAGCAAATGAGTAGTTTTTTGGAACAGTTATCAGGTCCTCAGATGTACTTCAGAGGTTGCATTTCTTAAAGCTCATTTTAAACTCTCATAGAAAGTAGAGTAAAGAGGTTGTCTGTGAAGCAAAGTAGTTAATCACTGTATCAGACATAAGACCCACTTAGAATACCAATAAAATTACATTGTTCAAGTGTGTGTGCGCGCGCACGCATGGTTGTGTGCATGCACATAGGGGCAAATTATATTAAGAAAAACAAGTGTGCTTTTTAAATGTGGGTTCATTGCTAAATAAAAGGCTACTGGTTTTTGCTTTCCATTTTCATGAACTATACAGTTATTTTATCACTGAGAAGCAGAACAAAATGAATGATACTACCATATATAGTACACTTTTAAATATGTACTCACATTTTTTTTTTTGTCAAATATGGATTACACAGATTTGTGGGTGTCTGACTCCACCGTGTGGTGTACTGCTAGTTTTGCTACTAAATTTAAATCATTTAATACAGCTGCCATTTTTGCATTTGAAGAGGTTTTGAGATTCTCAGGTATAAAAACTTCCCAACATGAAGGAAATTCATACCATACAAATAACGTCTGCTGAGTATACTCTTATTATACTTATTAAAAGTAGATGTGGATTAAGATATTCCCTTTCAGTCATATTTGCACTTACAACTATAGACCAAAAAAGAGCTATATGCTTCCCCATTGATTAGTCATCTGGCATAATTGGAAAATTGGGCTTTCTGATTCTCAGTTCAATTGAAAAATATTTTACTTTTTTGTTTAGTGACATGAATTTATACATGGCAAGGATATCAGAACATAGGTTGACTTGTAAGTATTTTATTTCAAGCAATAGCACATAAGCAAATCACAATCTCATATGGTCTGATTGCAGAATCAGCTACCCAGTGCCAACTCACTTACAGAGACTATAATTAAAGAACAAAATTAAAATGGTACCTTGTTTATCAAACAGAAATAGAAAATGGGCTTACACTTCTATATAGAGAAATATGTTTAATAGAACCCAGGATTCTAACTATTTTAAAAATATTACAATTAAAAATCTAAAATCAAATGAGGGTTTCCTTGTAACAATTTTAAAAATGAAGACACCAACCAGGCGTGGTGACACATGCCTGTAATCCCAGCATTTGGGAGGCTGAGGCAAGCGGATTACCATGGATTCTAGGCCAGTCAGGGCTACCTAGTGAGACCTCCCCCACCCCCATCTCAAAAACAAACAAACAAAAAAACACCAAATTGTGTAACTGCAAAGAAATATATGGCATGAATTTAACTGTTTATTCTTTAATTTTCCAGAACAATCTTCTGAAGTACAGAATTTAAATTTTAGCAAATAAGATCGGGTATCAAAAGAAAACCCCAAACCAATCAAGTCAGAATCCGAGTGGATTCCACCATCCCACAGCTATAGTCATGTCAAGTTGTGATGAACTGGAGACCACGTAATAAACCACTAGTGACTTTCTGTCCTACGTAATTTTCCCTCATTCTCATGAGAAATGGTTAAATATTGAAAATAGATCTGAGAAATTCTTCATAAACTAATTCTGACCAACAGAGTTTTCAACATGCATATTTGAGGCTACATTTAGACTAGATTTCTTTTTTCATATTTCTTTAATTCCACTTGTGCTAATTTTTCAATTAAATTTTATGTGCCTTTAAATCATTTTAGGAGTCACTAATAGCTATGGTTAGCTTCTTGAGTGTCTGCAATTCTTAAAATTACGCATATACTTGAACACTTTTTTTTTTACCTTTCCAGTAATTTCTGTTTTTAAATTACTAATATAAAAGAACAACTGAATGTGGACAGCTGTTAAGATTACCCATGTCATTTTGTGTTTATGATGCTGGTTTGTAAAGGAAAATATTCCCCTATTACTTAGATCATTGCAGGAAGCAGGAAATTGCCCAGAATCAATTGCTATAGCTATGCTGGTATATTTCTTTCATGCCATAGATTTGTATTACCATTTATACGCATCAATAGAAGAAAAACAATAAACTGATTTAGAATTCAAACTCATTATTATCAAAGGAGAAAACTTTGAAATAAAAATTCTACCATGTTTCATTAAGGAATCTAGAACTTCTGAGTGTTTCAAAGTCTAACATAGACCTGATTCTAACTTTCATGACTTCTCTCTCCTATTAACAATGTGGTTAAAATTAACTATCAATAAACAGGACAGAAAAATCTTTGTTTTTACAAGAGGAAGTTATTAATTTAAGCCAATCACATTACCTGTACTTTAAAAGAATTTATAGTTGAAGTCTTCTTATATTTATTGAAGAAGATTTAAGTTTAACTCACCTTAAATGTATTTGGTAATATTCAAATGGAAGCGTTCCATACTATGAAAATAAATGGTTTAAGAAATAAAAACCTAAATGCAGATTTTGGTCTGTCAGATTAAGTTTCAGTTTCATTATGGAATAAAACAGGCTTTTATAGAGTAAATATGCACATCTGATGACTAAACAACTACAAACAGTTTAAGTTACAGCCTTCTTCAACGATTTATGAATTAGACAGTATAAACCCACATAGGGAATTCTTTTAGAATATATGTGATAATTCACATAATTCCCCAACAAAAATGAAAATGACACAGTCAGAGATTTGAGTTCAAGAGTTAAACCTAATAGTGTTATAGCAGAAATACTTTTTCTCCTTTTTGCTCTTCAAAGTATATTATAGTAAAACCAGTGCAGTTAATTTTAAAGCTATTGTAATGCTGCATGTTCCCCTTATGTGTTACTACATATAGCTTATTGCTTGCCAATGTGGAGAAATTTTATTTTATTTTGATGTGTTTATTTGGATGGTGAATATTCATAAACAAGTTGTGGAGCATACAAAAGGTTAAAAACTACACATGATTATGCAATCACAGAAAGTATAATAAAGAAATGCACATTTTTTCATGTTATGAACTTAAAAGTATTAATCTTTAGTCTGTAAGTGTAATATGGCACTGCATATCTCTATGAATTGTATGTATAAGATATAGATAACAGCAGCATCCTGCGATCATACTGTAGCTTGGCAATACTCTGAATATTTTAAGACAACTTAGATTCAAAGTATTTCCCACTTTTCTCTTACATAAACAGTTATTTAATTCAAAAACATCTCGCAAAGAAGTTATTAATCCAAAATACACCCCCCGATAATGCTGATGATGCCACAACTTATTTTATTTTTAGCCTTTTCTATGTGAAATTTTTATCTTTGATTTATTTTGTTGTTGTTTTCTTTGTCCACCCCCATTTCCTCCTACTAATGTTCAGCTATAAAAGAACAGAGCCACCAAGCAGATGTTCAATGAATATTTAATAAAGTAATTAAATTGCATACAGATTGAGTTACTAGTTAATGTGGCAGAGAAATGTGACAGTTAGCCAGGCGTGGTGGTCCAGAACTATCTTTCCAGTTACTGTGGAGGCTGAGGCAGGAGGATTGAAAATTCAAGTCAGTTCAGGCAAAATAGTAAGACCTTGAGAATAGAGGTCCAACCCAGCAGTACAGCAGTAGAACACTACCCTAGCACATATGAGTTTTTTGGTTCAATTCTTAGCACCACACAAAAAGAAAAAGAAATGGTTGGGTAACGAAGTTTGTCATAATTATTGAGAATCATTTTTAAAATGGATTTTTTTTCAATATTGGGAATTAAACCCAAGGCCTCTGTAACCATCAGCATGCCCAGCCTTTTAAAAGTTATTTTTTGATACTGGATCTTGCTAAATTACTAGTTTGCCTAGACTGGTCCTAAATTTGTGATCCTCTTTCTGCTCCCAGGAGTTACTGGTTACTGGGATTACAGGTTTGTGTCCCCAAGCCTGGTTTAAAATGGAATTTAATAGCGTCTCAACATTTTGTCATACTGTTTTTATGACATAGCCCAAGTGTGGAGCCTTAGGATACACTTCTAAAATACAAGTGTAAGCCGGGCGTGGTGGTGCACACCTTTAATCCCAGCACTCGGGAGGCTGAAGTAGGAAGAGCGTTGTGAGTTCAAGGCCGGCCTGGGCTACAACGCGAGCACAAGGCCGGTCTGAGCTACACAGTGCGACCCTGTCTCAAAAAATCAGGGCCGGGAGTTTGGCTCAGTGACTTAAGCACCTGTTTGACAGGCGCAAGGTTGTGAGTTCAATCCCTGGTGCTGCAAAATAAATAAATAAATAAATAAATAAATAAATAAAATAAAATACAAGTGTACAAAATGAAATTTTTCAGAGCTTGGCATGGTGGTGCATGCCTGTAATCCTAGCATTCGGGAGGCTCAGGCAGGAGTATGGCATGCGTTCAAAGCCAGCCTGGGCTACATAGTGAGTTCAAGACCAGCCTGAACTATGTAATGAAACCCTGTCTCAAAACAAACAAACAAATAAGAAACCCAAGACAAAAACCAAACAACAAGTGAGCATGCAAAAAAGAACATTTTTAAACTAAAAAAATGGTTAATGGGATACATATTCCTCCACATTGTATATATTTCAAGGACCACACCATATGAATATTCAGTGTTTTTAAGGCATCTGCATGATTTTATTTGATCATTGCAACTGACTAATGAGGTACATAAGTCGAGTATTTGTGTTTAAGAGAATATTTAAACAAGCTGAATTGATGATTGAGGTTAGAGATATGACTACATATGGACACAAGCAGTCTAAAATTTAATTTATAGGTAATATACTGTCTAAACTATATAATAAACTTGTGGGATTTTGTTTTTATAAACAGTAAGAAAACTGTACAAGTTTTTTTTACTTGTTAGATTATTAGAAATTATAATCTGAAACTTTTCAGAATTATTAACCTATGATCATTGTTACATTTTCTACAATCTCCCATGTTTGAAAAGTACACATTGTCTGAGAACCTGTAGTATATTTTCTTCCTTTAATTTTCTTAGTAAGTTTAATTTGTGGGCATTTACCCTACTTGAGGATGTAATTTTTCAAAATTATTATCCTAACAGTGTTATAATTCTCTATTAATAATCAGTGGTTCTATATCATATTTCTTTCACTTTTTATTTTTAAATATTTTCAGTTATTTTCTCTAGAATCATCTTTTAGACATTATAAAAGCTCCAAGAATTATTTGACAGTTTTCATTATTTCAGTAAATGTTTCAGATATCTACAGCTTAATATTGCTTGTCATTTTCTGTCATTAATTTGATAGATGAGAATGGTCTGATGAGGGAAAGCATGATAAAAAGCCCTGATCTCAGTTCCGTTAATTGTAAAGTGCTATATTGGAAATGTCGTTTATATTTAATTGATTTTTTGTTCTATTATTTTGCCATCTTTAGTGGAAAAATGCTCATTTCCATTTCAAATGTTTTCTTTCATATTTTGAATATATAACATTAACTGTGGACATAATTGCTATATTATCAAGTAGATTTCATATTTTTGTAATAATGTGATAATACAATTTGCTTCATTTTTACTTTTATGATGAAGAATAAGATATGCTGAAAAATGGTGTTTTGAGAACTCCTATTAAAGCATGCAGGAGTGTCCTTTATCAGTAGCCCCAATTTACTTCTTTTGCTGTTTATATTGAAATCACTGATTTTATATGAAGCCAGGCTAATAGGTTTGTTGTTTATTTACTTGTTTTCTTCAAGTTTATAACAGTCATATCCTGGTTGATATTTTAACAATTTGAAATAGAATTCAAATTGTTTATCCTTCAGATCTTTTGGAGAACTTTTGTTGGGTAATTATGTATGGAAAAATTTTTCATTTGGATTAAATTCCCATCCCTAATATTTCTTCTATGGTATTATTTTCTTTCATTATTTGATTAAAATGTCAAAAGTGATGTAATCTTTATGTTTTGCTGAATAATGTTTAAATACAGTATGATATAATTTGCCTGGAATTTTCCATATAATGTTACTTAAGGAAATCACTTATATGTTTTATAAGAAGTCACCTTAAATTGGTAAGCATTTTTTAATTATGTAGTTTGAGAATAATAGTTTCATGAGGTTAAGTAAAGTAGATGCTAAAACATGCAAAGTAGAAATTAAAAACCAATTATTAAAATATGCTGTTAATTTGTAAAATTGTTGTAAAATTAATACAATTATGGTACACATTCTGCAGCTTTTCAAAAGTAGAACCAATTGGGAATATATAACCATATTACTTATAACTGTAATCATGTGTTCAATTATTATTAAGGAATATATTTAGTATAATGAAAATCTTTTCCCAAATTTATTTGTGCACTATACTCAGGCCAAAAAAGCAAAATTTGATCAAAAAAGTATACATTTCTTTGCTATATACAGTGTATATTAATAAATAAAATGTTCTGAGAATTTCTGTAGTATACTTGTATGTTTATCTTTAATTTTTAAAATACGTTTAGTCACTAGGTTCTTTTTATGTGCAATCTGTTTGACTCATAAAGCAACCTTAATCTCTACTCATATTGGGACATTATTAAGCAAGTCATAATTTTTCTGGAAATGCTTGTAAGTTATTAAACAGTCTCACTTTTTATGTCCAACTGTTATTTTTTCCATTTTAATCATTTTAATGATGGTGACCTTTGTAAGAATATAGAAATGAATTTTTTCAACAGTCTAACTACTTGATATAAATATGAACAATTCAGATTTCCTAAAATGTTTCTCACTGCATCCAAATTGTCCAGCCTTCCTCTAACATTTTACTTGCTCCTCCACATTGACTGGTGGCAGATAAAAGCTAACTTTTTGGTTGAGTGGTTGTGATGTTTGCCTGTTTCCATTTTTATGAGTCATGACAGAGTGTGACTCATTTGGCAGTTTATGGAATTTGTCATCAGAAGATGTATGTCTCAATTGTTACTTAGGTTATCTTTATTTTGTAATACCAAGCTTCTAGAATTTTAATGGGCAGTCTTAAAAAAAAAAACTAATACAAATTAAAAATAAGAATTTTACTGCTTGGCTATCGAACAATCTTTTGCAAATAAGAGGCCCTGAAACTTAAGGTTTAATAGTCTTATACTAATTCCTTCTTTAAGGAGTAATAATTACTCAACTCACATTCAGTCATTCCTTCCATAAAAGTAAGGATAAACACATTGCATGGCCCAAACCTAATCTTTTCCAATATGCTTTCATTAGCCTGAAATGAAATAGTATTTTCTTATTCTTCAACCTTTCTAAAATCTTTTCAAATTCATATGCAATTCAAATTATGCCAATTTCTTAAAATGCCACCAGGTTATAACAAACACTAATATTACCCTTCTCTGGAAATTATATACCATATATTTGTGCCTTGTAATTTGCTTATATCTCTATATTCTTCCTCCATAAAATGAAAATTCTTTAGGTATTGTACACAGTACTGTTTTTGCTATGTCAAAGTGAGTAGTCCAGGCTGAAGAACTTGTTAATTAAATTAAATAACTGAATACTATCAATGTACAAATATGATTAAATTTATATTTTGTGTCATAAATATCCATCTGGAAAGTACTTTTACTTTTATATTGTGATTTTTAATTGCACTATAATTTTTTAACGGGCATGATTTTGCCACTATCTATGTTTCCTTTGGTATAGCAACATTTGCACCTTCATTTGTAGATAAAGTTGATAAATGCTAATGTTAAATTGATTATTAGTATATAAGCTCACCAAATGTCTTTGTGGAGATTATTTTTCTGTGATTTTATCTTCTACTATAAAAAAGTTAAAGGACTACATGTATATTTGTTTTTCTTTTCTACTATCCTTTGGTTGCTAAGGGTATGAAAATGTTTTCAAAATGTACAAACACTGTTAACGATGTGTAATTTTGGCGCTCTCTCTCTCTCTCTCTCTCTCTCAATGTATTTTTAATTCTTTTACTATTTTGCTTTTCCAATCTTCACAGTAGCTCTTTAACTTTGGTCAGATTCCTTTTATCCTCCTCAGTGTCACTGTCAATGGATACCAAATCTCTCATTCTTAAAAGGAAATATGTAACATCACTGACAATTTATGAGTGGAATATCTGTAAGCAATCTGGACAAGTATTTTTGCATAAACCATTGCATCTAATCTTTTATCTATGTAATTTATAAGAAATATTCTAACACTTAATATAGATTGTGATAAAGCCTCATTAATAGTTTGTCATTATATTTCTCAGATAGCGGTGAGGAAACTGGGGCTCAGAATGGTTCACTGCTTTGGCCAAGGTGACACAGGAGCTTAGATTTGCATACTGATTTCTCTTGATACTATCCCACCACTCAAGAGCATCAAGTTAGAAACATTCAATTTCTTGCCTTTCAGATCCATTAATAATCTTATGTCTTATATTTTTGGTTCCTAAAAAAGAGCTACCTCTCCTCCTGTCAACATTATGCAATTGATATTACCTTTGTTGTTTATTCCATTTATCTTGTGTTCCATGAAGTTTATTTAATCAATTATCTTTTTACATTTGTAAGTGGTTTTTTACTTTGGCTACTTTCACGTAGCCTTAAAACTTTTTCAAGGCTGACTTGAATCTCCTTATGTGTAGAGTCCAAAGTCTTCAAAATCATGTGAATTATTTTTAAAAATGCTTCTTAGTTCTTAATCAATCTTCAGTCCTTTAAAATCTAATTGCAGTTGTCATTATCCCCTGACGCTATCCTAACTACAGAACTCATCGGTGGGTAATTTACCCTTATTACCACTCACCTCATTTGACCTATCTCACAACTGATATTGTTTTCCTAACTCTCATTCTTAAAATTCTCATATCACTTGACTGAAGTGGAATTGTTTTTTTCCAGGTTTTTCCCCTTTATTCATAGTAAACAGTTCCTTCTACAGTTCAGTGCTTTTGTTCTCCATGTCCCTCAAATTCCTGTATTCACCATGTTTCTTTCCTTCCCTCCCCTTTCCTACTTCCTGTTAAAGTTTCGAAACACAAAATAAATACATATTATACAAAGGTATACTGCCACGCTCTCCTCTCTTTCTATACCCATACACATATAATCTATCATGGTTAATAAAACATAAGCTTATTTTAAAGTATTACTGATTTACATTAACATTTTCTGAGTATCGACTCCCTCAGTTATTTTAAATATTAGCAGTAAATTTACTATCCAAAATTCTGATAATGTTTTACTCTTTACAAATTGTTTTTATTAGCGTGTATTAGTTGAATATATTAATTCAATGTAATATTTCAAAACATACATATAGTATTCATTGATCAACTTTCACCTTCCTTTGTCTCTCTTCCACTCCCTAACTCTCTACACTTTCCATGCTGTAGCAATCAGTATTTTATACTCAAGTAAAAATTTTCTAGCTTGTATGTATGGAAGAAAATATGGAGTATTTGTATTTCTGTTTATGACTGACTTCACTTAATCTAATATCTTCCAGTTCCATTCATTGGCTGCAAGTAAGAGGACTTTGTTCTTCATTATGGCTTAAAAATGTTCCTCATTTTGTTTATCTACCACAGTTTTTTTTTCCACTTTTTGATTGGCCCCTGGTTTGATTCTGCATATTAGCTCTCATGATTAGTGCCACAATAAAAATATTTCTGGAAATATCTCTTTGCTTTGCTGATTTCATTTTCTTTGGCTATATCCCCAGAGGTGGACAGGTGTATCATATGTTAGATCCACTTTTAGTTTTCTGAGGAATATTCACACTGTTCTCCATAATGATTATACTAGTTTATATTTGTACTAAAAGTGTATGAGATTTATTTTTTCTCTACACCATTGCCAAAGTATGCTACTTTTTGCTTTTGATAATAGTCAAACTATCTGATGTAAGACAATATGTTATTGGAGGTTTGATTTTCATTTCCCAGATACCTAATAACTTTGAATATTTTATAATGTTTATTGGCCTATTGCATTTCTTTTTTTGAGAAATATCTATTCAAATCATTTTCCCATTTTAATTGGATTATCTTTTTAGTTCCTTTTATATTCTGCATATTGATCCTTTGTCAGATAAGTAGCTGAGTAGTGCCATTCTGTAGGTTATTTTTTCACTTTATTTTCTCCTTCACAGTGCAAAATCTTTTTAGTTTGATGTAATCCTATTGGTCTGTTTTTTATTTTGTTTGTGTGCTTTTGAGATCATACCCCCCAAAAATCATTGAAATGTTTCCTGTATTTTTACTTAGAGTAGTTTCATGTCTTACATTTTATTCTTTTATCCATTTATGAGTTGATTTTTGTATTGGATGAAAGTCAAGGGTGAAGTTTCTGTCTTTTACATGTGAATATTCAGTTTTCCCAGGACAATTTACAGAAGAGAGTACTCTTTCTCCAGCATATGTTTTTTACACCTTTGTTGAGAATCATTTGGTTTAAATGTGTTATTGTGGCTCTATAGTATGCCATAAAATCAAAGCTGTGTTGCCTTCTTCTTCTTCTTCTTTTTTTTTTTTTCTTAAGAATACATTGGCTATTTGAAGTTCGTTGTGCTTCTATGCAAATTTTAAGGGTTTTTTTTCTAATTACATGTAGTAGATTATTGGTGTTTTGATGAGTATTGCATTGAGTATGTAAATTTCTTTGTGCACTATGTATATTTTAACATTGTTGTAGTCTGTAAATATAAGAATTTTTTCCATTTTTGTGTCTTCTTCAATTTCCTTCATTAGTGTTATATAATCTTTGCTGCAAGGGTCTTTTACTTTGTTGGTTAAATGTATTAGTAGTTATGTTACTTTTTGTTGCTATTATTCCAAGGATTGCTTTCTTGGTTTCTTTTTCAGCAAGCTTGTCAGTGTTGATGAAGAAAGCTTCTGATTTTTGTATATTGATTTTGTATTCTAAAAATTTGATAAGATCATTTATTTGTTCTAATAGTCTCACATTTTGAAAGTTCTTCATTTTTAAAATATACTGTCGGACATCATTCATTAAGGATGTTACTTAGTTTTTAAATAATAATTTCTGCCTATATTTCCAGTTATAATTCTGCCAATATTTTCATACCATTCTGTTTCTTGTCACCACACATTGCTCTCCCCTAAAAAAGTTTCTTTTAAGAAAATATGTTGCCTTGATTACCCAGTATATTATTTAGAACTGTTATACAAATGTAAAAATTGGATTAAACTAAGGAAAGACCAAAACCAAAAATTGGATAGGGAAATTTGTCCTCAGTATGTAGGCATGTCTCAAGGAAGCCATGATAAACAATAAAGTTTTTACTCAGAAAGGAACTAATGTCTGTGCTTTGGTTGTTGGTAGCAACTATTTATCATGGTCTTTCATGGTTTTGTGGCTTGAAAGCTCTCAAGTGGATGGTTCTCTCCAAAGGTCTCTAATATATTTATGGACAATTTTTGGCTGGTTCTCTAGAGATTTGAAAGCTCAACAGGACTGGGTGTCCAAAATGTGTCACTCACATGACTAACAGTTGTTAGTTAACAAATCACCTGTGTTTGTTCAATGAAGCATTAACCTATGGTCTCTCTATGTGGTTCCCACTTCTCAGAGCATGTTGTGTTGGATAGATTCCATACAGGAGCACCCTAAATGTAAATGTTCCAAAGACACGCGTACAGAAGCTGTCAAGCCAGTTAAAGACTTTTGCTGTACCTGAAAGAGCCTCATTTGCACTGTATTCTATAACTCACAGCAATCAAAAGGGCAGCTCAGATTTAAGGAAGGAAAAATAAAATCCCATCTCTTTATGAGGAATGTTCTGTGGGAGCTCCTGTTGCAGCCATCTTTGGAAAACACCATCTACTTCAGCCTGTCATCTTTGCTACTATCTTTTTTTTCTGTGTTTCTACTTCATTCTTCTCTCACTGCTCATGGATTTTTTTCTGTTTCTTAGTTCACACCACATGCTAGAAACTTAATAAACACAGTTTCATAGCGTATATGACATATTTTAAGCATTGCTAAAGTTTGACCTGTTAATTCTAAATTTCTGAGAGAGGATCTTATGGGTCTGCCTGGGTATATGCATTGTCTGTGTTCTAGTTAAACATGACTGGATGGTGGCCAGAATTATATGGCACAGACATGGTTGTTATTGGCCCAACTCTTTGAGGGAGTTCAGGATTTCCCAGATGAAAGATTTTGACCATAAAACCTTAACAGCATGTGCTACCCTACTCAATGCTTGTTAATTACTTGGAGCTGTATTTTAACATCCTTTCCCCTGTGACATCTATTAACTCCCCTACATGAGTGTTGCTGTGGCTACACACTCCCATTAAATTTTGTAGTTTCTTGCTCTGTAAATACTATTACGCACTTAGATGGATTTCTAAGCATTCCATTATAAGAATCCAGAATAGTACATATCATCTTGCATGCAATGCAGTTATTCAATGAATATATTGCATATAGTTAAAAATACATATTTGCATTAGTCTTTCCTCTCATTTATTTAAAAGGAGAATTTTAGTTACCTAAGTAATTCACAATCAATTTGCTTTTGAAATTGTAAGAATCAGTATGCTATGGAATAATTTAAGTATGTCGTAAATACTCTTTATATTCTAAGGAAACCTTTCGCCACTAAGCCTAATTTCCTGGGATAATTTTATTTTTCAGTTCAGGACTATAGTTCTTTTTGTAACTGTTTAGTAAAACTCATGTTGTTCTCTAATAATTCGTAGCAGGATTGATTCAAATTCGTGCAAATTAGTTTTCACTAATATTATACAAAATCACTTTTGTATGACGATTATATGTAGAACTCTAGTATAAGTTCATAGTTTCTTATCTAATTTATTTATTTGACAATGACTGAATTTTAAATTAAAATAACTTCACTACCAGTTGATTTTTGATGAAACTGACAGCAAGAAATGAATTAATTTATTGTTTTGGTATCTGAATAGGATTTGATATATGCTATAACTCTTTCGGGAATTGACAAGTTAAATAAAAACATACTGCAGAATAAAACTTGAGCAAAAAGTCCTTGTTAAGTATAGCAAATATAGAAGTGTTTAGCTAGTTAAATTTCAAAAATTAATATCCGTAGGAAGTCTCTAATATCTGTCGAACCAAAAGCAAATGCCAACTGAGACGTTTAACTTTCCTTTCTTAGATCTCTAGATTTCCTTAAATTAACTGAAAAATGGCACAGAATGACTGACTACAGAGTGCTAATAGGGAACGCTATCAGTACGCAGCTTTTTCTTTATATCTTGCCCCTTCATAGACCTCTTATCTGTAAAAGTTAACATCTTGCCTTTCATCACATTTTAGAGTAACTTTTCAGATAAAACAGTATAAATTTTATATAGTAGATATAAAAAGAAATTCTCTATTGAAAAAGATATTTGAGAGGCTGTTTGTCATCAGGGAATCCAAATGATCACTTCTTCTTCATAGTAATCCCAATAGGGGAGTAATAAATCATTTCATTTTTAATAATTTATGGTAGGAAAAAAAGTGATTATTGTTACTTTAATAGAGTCTGTAATGTAATAATGGTTTAGGAGAATTTCTGAATTCTATCTTTTGGGAAAATGAGTTGTCTTTTGCAATAACTTGCAAAGTATCCTAACTAATGATGCTGTCCTACTAACAGAAAATCCAATCAGATTTGACAAGTCATGAGATCAGCTTAGAAGAAATGAAGAAACATAACCAGGGGAAGGATGCTGCCCAAAGAGTTCTATCCCAAATTGATGTTGCACAGGTATGTTTTATTGAATAAACTATGTGGCTTGATTTATTCACACATTAAAGCATACTCATATATTAGGCAGTTTCATTAGTAAAATTGAGATTGAGGGCTGTTAGGTCTCCAGATTGGGAGCCCCACCCAAACAGAATAGAAAAACCTCTCCATGCTTCACACCTTGCCTGCAGATAACCCCTAGGCCTGGGTTCCTGGTACAGGGAGCTTACAGAAAACATCCTGTACCCCTTGCTTGGTGCCCAAAATCACCAATGACATCCTGTATCCACCCCTACCCTGCTCTCTTCTGGAAAGCCCCCAGAGTTTTACCTCTCTCAACAAGATCTCCCTCCCAACAAAACCTCCCCCTCTCCTATTTGACTCCCCTATAAAATATGCCCTCTCCCCTCGCTTGGTGCCAATGGTCTTTTTGCCCTTGGCCCAACTGCACCCGATCTGAAATAAAGTTAAAGTTATCATTGTTTGCTTCAAACTTGCCTCCCTTGGTGGTCTCAGTCATGCCCTGGTTTTAGCCTAACAAGGGCCTTACTTGAAACATTGCATAGCACCGTGGGACATTTTTGCCATGTACATTTAAAGATAAAATAGATTAACTGATAATGGTTTATTTAGTATCAATTAAGAAAAATTATTGAGAGCAACTCACTGTCTCTCAGGAGCTGTACCCTCTCCCCCACCAATAAATATTTCCTACTTTTAAAAAGAAAAAAAAAGACAACAAAAATTATTGAATTCCTCTCTCAAATGTGTGTATTCTTTCTTTTGGAAGATTGGGCAAAGGGGTTGCCTTGTTTTTTTATTTTATTCCTATATAATGTCAGAAATAAAGAAAAATCTATTAACAAAAATACTATGAGGTACTTTGTAGAAGACAAAATTAACCTGATGCATCATTACATTGTCTTTACAGAAAAAATTGCAAGATGTGTCCTTGAAGTTTCGATTATTCCAGAAACCAGCCAATTTTGAACAGCGTCTAGAGGAAAGTAAGATGATTTTAGATGAAGTGAAGATGCACTTGCCTGCGTTGGAAACAAAGAGTATTGAACAGGAAGTAGTACAGTCACAGTTAAATCATTGTGTGGTATGTATTTCTTATGGCAAATGTCCAGCTGTCCCTCGACTTTCCTAACTAGGAAATATTTGATGATATTGTTTTATGATTTTAGAAAACTATAATAATTATACTCTATAAATTTAAGATTAAGAAAAAATTGGAGTCCATATTGAGAAACAAGAACTTGTATCAACATAGCAGTTATTTAAAGTGCATTCTAAAAATGCCCTTTTTGGCCAGGTGTGCTATGTCCATGGCTGTAATCCCAGTCCTCAGGAGGCCGAGGCAGAAGGATTCCTGTGAGTTCCAGGCCAGCCTAGCCTACATAGTGAACTCAAAGTCAGCCTGTACTACCTCAGAGATCCTGTCTAAAAAATAACCCTTTTGAATCTATAATTCTGTTAAGGACTGTGTAGTATATAAAATTAATCCTCTTGGTTTGTTTTTTAGGGTGCTTTGAATATATTTTATGTGAAAATCCTAAATAAAATACGTTAATCTAGAAAGAACAACCATGGCAGTAGCTCTCATATAATAATAATCATTTCAGAAATAATTTCAAAAATGGGTGTTGGCATGTAAGTTAAGTGATGTATAAAAGTAATCTCTAATTCTCAAGGTTACCTGAGAGAATTTAAAGACAAACACTTTGAGGGGCAAAGCAAGATTATATTCTAGGTACTCTTAATTCTAAATCCTAACATCTTTTCATTCACCAGTGCTGAAATGCTACTAGACCACACAGACAGAATTAAAAGGCAAGAAGAGATACAATTAACCTGTAATATAAATTTTCAATAGATTTTGGGTGTATCCAGTAGTGTCCTATGCTACAGTTATTAGAAATTCACCAAATTAGATGATCCTCAGACAATTTAATAGCTGAAGTGTGAGAGTATCTGCTAGAACAATATAGGTGCTATTATAACTCTATGGGTAGTAGGGACCATCAGGTTATAAATTCACAGAAAATGAAAAGCCTGAATGTATTCACACCAAAGGGAGGAAGTTTGTTTATTTAGGACTTTGCATTTTAATTGTTGTTTCTGCATCTATCCTGTAATATAAATGAAAAGCAGACACCTTTAGATACAATTCAGTCACATAACTATGAAGAGGGGAAATCTGCCTTTTAACAAACACTGTAAAATAAATGTATGTATTTATTTGTGAAAAATATGAAGCTATTTTATGCAATAACCTTATTTATCATTCAGGTTATATTTTATTCACATAATTACTTTAAATATCCTTTCCCCCTAAAAAGCAGTTTTGAATATAATGATATACAGTCATTCACTGATATCAGACAAGTAAGTGTAGGAACACATGGAAATAAATATAAAAATTTACAAAAATAATTGGAAACAAAAAGCATCCAATTACACTACTATAGAGACTAATATTTGCTAAGTGAGAGCTGTTTATTCTCTTCTAGGAACAAGTATTTAATATTGCCTCATAAATTTTATTAACAGTAAATGTGAGCTGAAAACCACCCCATCTGTATTAATACAAAGGAAACAGTTAGAGATGCTGGTCTATTGTTTCTGCTTATGGTTTATATGTTAGGATCAATTCAAATAGTCTTTCCTTGGTCGTCTTTGCTTTACAATTTTTGTATATTTTCTTACTTAAAATACTGTATTATATATTGTAATGATGACCTTCACTTCAAGGCAGTTTTGTCCACATAAACCAGTTCTGTTAATCTGAACACAAATAAAAGGAATATTTCTCCTCCCTGATTATAAATATATTTTGATCGACTGACTGGCATGACTATAATGGCTAACAGTGTCATCAATTAACTCTAATAATAAAAGTAAATCAGTAAGACATTTTTTAAGTTTAAAGAGTAAATCGTTTGGAAATCTTTGATTCCTGAATTCACATAGTTGATTGCCAACAAAACAATGAATGATTAGTGTTTCCAAATACTCATATTTGTCATATTTTCTAAGATATAAATAAAATATACTAAAATCATTTGAAAAACTTAGAGAGCTCAAAACATTAATAAAGAAAAATTGACATCATTCATTAAAGAGAGGAGTACGATGGAAATAGATCATACCTGTGACCTTAATTAATCAGAAAGTTGCTCAGACTTTATAAAATTGTTTTTCTACAGACATTTGTTTTAAACTGAAATGAGAAAACCAACCCAGATTTTGTCCTAATTCTAAAAGACAATTACCTACTAAAATGTTTATTTCTCAGTAGTAATGTTACTAGTTTTCAGATTTCATACTGAACAAATAAAAGTGGCAATGAATAATGTAAACCATTATATATATATATATGTATATATATATATATATATATATATATATATATATACAAACACACATATATACATAGGTACATTCATATATGTACACATACATATATAAAATGCACATCTTTCCAGTAGAATAGCCATAAAACAAAATTATGACTCCCAGTGGTGTTGGTGATACAATAGCTAGTATAGCTAAATTTCCAAATTATGATGCTTGCAACAAAAGTCTCTGTTACAGCAACCAACTCCATTTTACCAGCACATGTGTCCTTTGTGATTCCAGTATACATGTAATTTTAAATAATATTCAGATATTTTGATGTATACATTAGCAAAATACATTTATGTAAGCTAAAATATTTAAGCTTATTCCCTTCCTGAAATGGAATATAATGCATATTAAAACTTTGATCTGGCAATTTAGATGCTTCACCCAACTAAAGTGTAAATGCTGTCAGATGACAGTAAACATATATAACTTCCCTATCGCTGATTGATTCTCCAATGACCCACTAATATCTGGTGCATGGTAGACACTCAGTAAATACGTGGTGAATGAGCGAATTCATTCATCCAAATTCATGGCTAGAATTATATTACTGTGACACTTAAAACAGAAATCGTGCAATAGTTAGAAATGAATTTTATGTTCTTGAACTGAAGAACTAAATATATATAATGCAAGTTATATATGTCTGTAAGTCTGTATACAAGAGAAATATTACATTAAAAGATGAAGCAAACCCTAGACGTGGATAATAGCTTCAAAATACTTTTCCTATAAACCTGGTAACATAAAACAGCAATTAACGTGATGATGATCTTATTTCTTCTGGTGGCTGATAATATTAATTAATTTGACACTATTGCATGTTATGATTTATTATGTTTTGTTTTGTATTTTAACTTAGAATTTGTATAAAAGTCTGAGTGAAGTAAAGGCTGAAGTGGAAATGGTGATAAAAACGGGACGTCAAATTGTACAGAAAAAACAGACAGAAAACCCGAAAGAGCTTGATGAAAGAGTAACGGCTTTGAAATTACATTATAATGAGTTGGGTGCAAAGGTGAGTGCATACAGCATCACAAATACTACGATGAACATTCCTTAGCGTTCTGGACAATGATTTGTATAAATTAGTTATAATTAGAGCCTCCAAAATTATTATTCTCTGTGCTCTTTCTCCCACCTCCTGTCCTTTTTGCGTACATGCATGTGCAATTTTTGTGAGAAAATATTAATTAATCAGTGAAGGTCGGCTGGTAGATTCATAGTTTGAGAACTATGTGAGGGAAAGAAATTATTTTTGTTGATCTATCATAGAATTATAAATGGTTTTCTTCGAAATTTTCCTTCTTTGCATTGTATAAATCTACTTATAATGACTTGAAATCTACTAAATGTTATAAACTGTAATATCTAATTATATTTGATCTAACAGAGTTGACACCATCTACATAGACCATATATGGTGACCCTGTCCACATAGACCATATTTGGTGCAATTAATTTGGCACATGCCACAGAAAGCCTTGCATAATTCACCCTACTTGGCTAACAAGATAGTATAGAAAGACAATTAAGCCCTATAGCTCTGTGATTATCTTTTTTTCATTGTACTTGATAAGAGAATCATGAACACTTTCATATTACTTTTAATTAAAGATACATACGTCTTTCCATCTCATCTTTCCAAAACTGTAAAATGTCTTGGAGGGTTATCTCACTCCCCTTAACTCAAATATTCTGTATAGATTTAGAAATTTGATGGCTTAAAATCATGATTATAAACTGTTTCTTCATTCTGTTGATTGTTTCCTTTGCTGGGCCGAACCCCATTTCTTTCTTTTCACCTATTGTCTGCTCTTTTGGTTCCCATCTAAAAAACAATCTTTGAAAAGACTTATGTCAATAAACTTACTTACCTATGTTTTCTTCTAGATGTTTTAGACTTTTAGGTTATATTTAACTCCTTAATCCTTTTTGAGTTGATTTTTACACAGTATAAGATAAAGGTCTGATTTCATTCTTCTGCATGTTGAAATTAAGGTTTTTAAGCATCATTCATTGAACAGACAATTCTGTCCCCGCTGTGTACTCTTGGCATCTTTTTTGAAGACCAATTGATTGCTAATGTGGGATTCATTTCTGGGTTTTCTTTCCTGTCCTTCTAGTCTGTGTGTCTGATTTGATGCTAATAATGTGTTATTTAAATTACTATAGCTTTGTACTATATTTTAAAGTCAGATAGTAAGATCCCTCTAACTTTGTTCTTTTTGCTCAATACATTTCTGTTTGTCTTTCCTGATTCCACATAAAATTTTATTTCTCCCAAAATCATCAGTGTAATTTGTATAAGAATCACATTGAATTTGAAGACCATTTTTGGTAGAACGTAATTTTACCATTATCTCCTTAATCTCTGATCACAGGATATCTTTACATTTTTTTGTGTTCATTCAATTTGTGTTATCAATCTTTATATTTTTCAATAAAGATCTTTAAGTTCCTTTGTAAAATTTATTCCAGGCACATTTTTTATGTTATTGTAAATGTGATATATTCTTGCTTTCCTTTAGAAATTTCTTATCGGTGTATAGAAATGTTACTGATTTTTTCACACCTGCATCTTTACTAACTTTATTATTTCAAATAATTTTTATAACAAAACTTTTTTATATATACGATCATTTTATCTGCAAAATCAGTCAATTAAACTTCTTTCAAATTTGATAATTATAAAAAGTAATCACAATATCCTGAATTGTCAACAATAAAAGCTAACCTAACCTTTCCTCCATCATTATTTTATATTTTTATGATCTTTCTATAAGAATTTCTGGTGGTCAGTTAAAATTTAAAATATTAAAGGTGTACAATTTATTTCTTCTACAAGTTACCATAGTGATAAATGTTCGTGAAGACAGACATTTTTAACATGAATTAATATTACATGATATATATGCACATAACTCAAAACATCATATTATTTCATTAATATATATATTTTATGCTTCTCTCTATATATTTACTTAAAAATAAAATTTGCAATACCTTCATATTATGTAGTATATGATAGAATATTTTCTTAAAATTAAATAATGTGTTTATTTCCTTAAACTAAATTAATCAATATGCTATTTATATTTATGGTGATTTCTCAGTAAATACATTTTTAAGTACCGTGATGTCTTTAAAGAAGGAGATAGTTTAGTTTTACTTTTGTGATGTTTAGTGAAAAAGGATAATTCATTGGTGGGTAAGCTTTTGGTCTGAGAATCAAATGAGAAAAACATAAAACTAGACTTTCAAAACTTTAATTTTATTGTGACTGAACAGAGTCTCATAGGGGTAGAAAGTTACATTTTTACAAATCAAGTTTCTAACTTTACTGAATGTAAGGTCATTGGAAAGTTGCCACCTCATTTCATGAACAAATGTAAACGTTTGTCTATATTTGAGAAGTATCCATGCATAGGCAGATTTCTAATATTTCATCCTGAAATTAGATTGATGAATATGGTTTGAAGCTATTAACTTTAAATTGCTTATCCCTGAAAATAAATTTTTGATTTAAATATAAATCTGAAACATTATTTAGTGATACTCTTTATTTTTTTATTTTGCTATATCTTTGCCATGTTTGCTTTCATCTCATGACAAAAGATTCTCCTTTTATTTTTTCAAAACATAAGGGTCACTGATACTAATTAATAGCAAAGAAGATTATAATTTTTAATAAGATACATTTCAATTGTTTGTTTAGTCAAACAAGATATTTTTGAATAAAAAGCGCTCACTCCCTTCTAGACAAATCTGTCATTACACTGGAGTTCATTACAGAGAAAAGATATCCATAATCGATGTCTCATTCCAGTATTTATGCATTTTCACAGATTCCAATTCTTCCATATTTGACATCAGTTTTGGAAGATAGAATGATCTCTAGTCTCTATTCAATTGCAAGTTAAATAATCTCTAAAGTTAACCATAGTGGTACAATTTATTCAATTTATAGATGTTGAATCTCTTCATGCTCAGCAGTATATAACTCAAGCAGTGTGTACTTTGCTAAAATTATGTGTCCATGAGTATCTCTTTCTTATTAAACAAGCATTTTGGGAAATGTGACACTCTCAGTTCACATATTTAAATATAAATTATTGTCTGTTCCATAAAGTAGTTCTAGAAAATATTTGCTTTTGGAAGAGTATATTTGACACAAAATGATATAGAATAACTGCTTTGTCTTTAAAATAATAAAAATGACATTAGAAGACTATTAGTACCCGGAATCAGTTATTATTAAGAATTGAATGACTTTGTGCTCATTTATCTTTGTGGTATGATGTTTTTAATGCTTCTGGGAAAATACCAGAAGGGAGATAGCTGGGTAGAATGGGACCTCTAATCCTAGTTTTTTGTGAAATCTCCACATTGATTTCTAAGTGGTTGCATCAGTCTTCATTCCCACCAGCAGTGAAGAAGCATTACTTTTTCCCCACAGCCCTGTCAGCATTTGTTACTGGTTGATTTCTTGATGATAGTCATTCTTTCTGTGGTGAGATGGAATCAGTGTTATTTTAATTTGCATTTCTTAAATGACCAATGATGATTAATAGGTTTTCATGTATTTTGTCCCATTTGTGTTTCTTCATCTGAGAAGTGCATATTCATCTCAGATGCCCATTTTTGGATTGGGTCTTTGAATCTGAGAGGCCTGATTTTTTAAAAAATTTGTATATGTTCTAGATAGAAGTCTTTTGTCTGAGGGACAGTTGGCTAAGTTTTTTTTCCTCATCTATGGGTTTTCTTTTCATCTGTTGGTGATTTATTTTGCTGTGTTTTCTCTTTAAAATTAAAAAAAAATCTAATGACTCTCATAACGATGTAAAGTCCTATTTATCACTGAAAGTACATATTTGAGAGTTTATTTTACCCATTTGATACTTAGTAATATCATTAAGCAAAATCAAAGGAGTGCTAAGAAATCATGCTTTAGTACCATGCCAGAAGACAGCAAAAATATAGAATAGAAATTTATTTTTAATAAAATATGTTTAAAAACATTAATGAATTTTTTTTTCTTTTTTGTGGCACCGGGGATCAAACTCACAACCTCACACCTGCCAGACAGGTGCTTAAGCCACTGAGCCAAACTCCCAGCCCTAGTTTTTTGAGACAGTGTCGCACTATGTTTCTCAAACTGGCCTTGCACTCGCATTGTAGCCTAAGCCGGCCTCAGATTTACAATGCTCCTTCTACCTCAGCCTCCAGAGTGTTGGGATTAAAGGCGTGTGCCACCATGCCCAGCAAAAAGGGACTATATATAAATACGTATCCAGCAAGTCGTGTATTCCTTGGCAAAGAAAAAATAATCAACTGTATATTGATCTTCAAGGCATCTTCAACAACAGTCATTTTATTTTACAAAAGCAAAGGCAATAAGTGACATTTTATTATATTTTTATATAAAAAAGAACATTTCTGTTTTAATCACCTTTAGAATTTATGTTGTTGTACTTGCCTTAATTCACCATATTACAAAACAGGATAGCCTGGGCGGATCGAAGAATAGAAATGTATTTCTCACAGGTTTAAAGTCTGAAAGTTCAAGATCAAGGTACTAGCCTCTTCAGTTCCTGAGGAGAAGTCTTCCTGGCTTACAATTGGCTGCCTTTTTACAATGTCTTCCCTTGGAGAAAAGAAAAAGTCACTCTTTCCATTCCTCTTGTTATCAGGTCACAATCCTAGTAGAGTTTCACCCTTATTCCCTCATTGAACCTTAATTATTTCCTGAAGACCAGATATAGTAACTCCAAATAGTCACGTTGGGCTTTAAGCACAATTTGTTCCCTAGCACTTTTCTTACAGTACAGGATTTTCTTACTTTAAGTATCAGTGATTTAGCTTAATTGTTCAATGAATAAAAATGGAATAGTTTCTATATAGAAACATAGTTAATTTTACTGAGATATCTCATACTTGCCACCCATGGAATAATACCTCTAATTCCTTTACTGGCTTATCAGTGCTTTGGCTTTTATGGAAATATACATGGATAGGAATAGACATCCTCCCCAAGAACACAACTGTAAATATTTATAAAGGAATGATTACTGATTTGGGTGTGGTGGTGCATGCCTGTAATACCAGCATCTAGGAGGCTGAGGCCGGAGGATCCCTGAGTTTGAGGTCAACCTGGGCTGCAAAAGGATTTCAAAGACAGCCTGAACTGTATAATGAAACCCTGTCTCAGACAAAACAAAAGAAACAAACAAACAAAAATGACTACTGAAACTGTTTACTGCAGGTGGCACTCTTTTAGATGCATATATTCCCCACACACGCAAAGTTGTAAAACTCAATTTTCCTTAAGGTGGCAGTGTCTCCTATTTTTAAAAACCTATTAATATGGATATAAACAAAATAAAAATAAATAAAATCAATAATGCATTAGCTCTGGGAAGATAGAATTTCCTTGAAATATTGAATCCAGGAGCCTTTTCTACTAACAGTAAATAGAAAAAATAACTACTCAGTGAAACATGCCATAAGATGTGTTTCTTTTTTTCTCTCACATGCACGTAAAATTCCCACAATCAAAAGAACAGATGCAGCCGGGCGTGGTGGCGCACGCCTTTAATCCCAGCACTCGGGAGGCTGAGGTAGGCGGAGCGTTGTGAGTTCGAGGCCGGCTTGGGCTACAACGCGAGTGTAAGACCGGCCTGAGCTACATAGTGCGACCCTGCCTCAAAAAACCAGGGCCGGGAGTTTGGCTCATTGCCTTAAGCGCCTGCCCTGGCAGGCGTGAGG